>CM044002.1:94725265-94992765 GCA_024085815.1 Flaveria linearis
TAAACTTAGATAGTTGTGTTCCTAAACATAACTTTGACTCTTTGACTCTTTGATCTTTCGATATTCTTAAACTATTCTCAAAGACATGTGGAATCTACACTTATCATCGTGCCTAAAATCAAATTTTTTTTTAAATTCGTCAAGTCGTGTCTTACACTTGAAACAGTTAATGCTGGAAGAGCGTGATGCTGTATCTCGAGGTGTTCATCTAGGCAATGTATTCGAATCATCAATCCTGTTGGATTATGATAAGGCTGGTGCAACCAAATTCACTTCATAGTCACTTTGGTACTACATCAAAGGGCTTCGAAGCAAGCAAGAGATCTTCCGAGAGTCTCTAAGGAACAACACTGAAGATATCTTCTGAAGGCAAAAGCTGAAGTCAACTGGTGATGACAACAACTGAAGCCAACAGATGAAGAATCTTCGAAGACAAAGTCTGAAAGCTTGAAGACAAAGTCTGAAAGAGCTGAAGACAGTTGAAAGCTTCCGAAGACAAAGTCTGATGAAAGAGCTGAAGACAAAGTCTGAAAGCTTCCGAAGACAAAGTCTGATGAAAGAGCTGAAGACAAAGTCTGCTTCCGAAGACAAAGAAGACTCCAAGCTTCGGAAGAAGCAGTCTTCCGAAGTGTAAGTGCCTTCGGAAGAAGTTATACTTCTGAAGCACTTTATCCTTCGAAGACAATGCTAAGTCCAGCAGATAAAAGTATGGTCCTTGTCAGTCCGCAGCGGACCTCTGACACAGCATGGGTTTTTCCTCGAAAAGCCTATTGTTGACCATACTTTATTCTACTGCTCACCTTTTGATGATAGTACATGTTACCAACTTTAGTTGGCAGCATGGGTAAGTCAGGGACATGTCCTGACTACCACTCTCAGGCATGCAAAATGTCTGAAAGACCTCACTAGAGTCTTGTAGTATAGATGTAAGGTTAGAGGTGTCCAGCTGGAATCAAAGTATTCCCGGCTGTAGGTAGTATTATATATCTTCTCCCCTGTAACTCTTATTTAGTAAGCGATTGAGTCCAAGTGTCTTGTAATCCTTTGAGTTGAAGAAGCAATATATAAAAGTACCTTGAAAATTACTTGCTGTGTTAATTTTCTTACTGCTTGTTACTGTTATATTGTGATCAACTCTTCCTAAGACTGCTTGCCGAGTGTTGATTCACAGTGAGTTGAGAGAAAAACCACCCGAAATCGATCCTGCAATGGTTATCAGAGCACAGGCTCTTGATTGTGAGATCTTACCATCCTAATCAACCTGTTTTTCACTCCTCACCACAATCCACTCACTCAAATGGCTGCTCTCTCCAAGGCTGATATGGAAACTGGTACCTTGACCAAGTCCCCATGATCACCCCTGAAGACTTTGACACATGGTGTATCAGGATGGAAGGCTTCATCAAGTGTCAAGATTCAAGGATGTGGGACTCCATTGTCAATGGTCCTTCATACCAAGCACTACATCTGCCACTGGTAATCGCATCATTCCAAAAGATGTTGATGATTACTCAGAGGAAGATAGGAAGAGAATAGAGCTAGATCAAAGGGCTATGACTTGTCTCCAAACTGCTCTCCCCAACTCCGTCTACAGACGCTTCAAGAGTGCAAGACAAGAATGCTAAAGATTTATGGGAAGCTTTGAAGCTGATGTATGAGGGATCCAAGGAAACTCAAGAGAACAAGAAAGATCTCTTGAAGCAGCAGTTTGAGAACTTTACTTTCAAGGCTGGTGAGACCTTGACTCAACAATACTTCAGGTATGTTGAGCTAGTAGATACTCTGGAGGATATTGGAGTAGCTCTTGAGAACAGAGACATAGTTAGGAAGTTCATGTCTTCTCTCCTAAACTATGGACTCACTACGTGTTGTCATCAAGAGAACTTCGGACCTTAAGACTCTTCTCTTACAGAGTTGTATGGTATCCTAAGTGCATTTCAGATGGAGATGAACATGCAGAACTCTCTGATCACTCAATAACCAACTGAGTTCAGCCCTTCATGTGGTTGAAAGGGAAAGCATAGAACCACGCATCCCTTGCTATGCTACCCGACAACTCACATACTGGACCCTTCATTACTCTACCTGAGACTCCAAAGTCTCAAAGGTTCAACACAACCCTTTCAGGAAGGTTGTGCTTTGTCTCTGGAAGTGGACACTCTGGTGATTTTCAATACTGCTTTGATGATCTGAGTGCTTCAGTCCAGATGATGTGGAGTACATGGACATTGTCCAGCAGATGGCTCTTTAACTTACAGAGCGAAGAAGTTCTTCAAGAACTGGAAGGCAATTCCCTCAAAACCCAGTCAACAGCAAGTTTGGGTTTGATAAGAGCAAAGCAAGGTGCTACAACTGCAACAACTTGGTCACTTTGCTAGGGAATGCAAGGCTCCCAAGAACAACCCGGGAACCCCACAGGCCTCCACACATCCCACTGCCCCCAAGCATGAAGAAAAAGTCAACTGAAACAGCTTGCTGTTGCTCAGGAAGTTGACTGGAGCTTCATGGTACAGGATGTGACTCCCGCTCAAGCACTCATGGCCGGAACAGATGATGATCAGGTATATGAACATCTTGTACTGCTGCTGTATTGCTAAAGTTAAACTTTATAAGGATTACATTTCGGAAATCAGATCTGAGGTTGAGTCTTTAAATGTGCTAAAATCTGACTTTAAAAGAGCTGAATCTGACTATCAAAAGAAAATTGATGAGTTAGAGAAAACTGTGTCTCTTTTAAACATGAAAAGACTAATTATAAGACTCAAATCAAAGATCTGATCTCCAAACTTCTGAGGCTCAAGCCCAGTTAGTCAGAGCTGAGGCTCAGGCAGGAAGCAAGCTATTGCTGAGCAAAGCTTCCAAACTATTCTTGCATCAACCTCTCATTCCAAAATGTTTTATCAAAACAAAGAAGGGTTGGGAACCAGTGAAATAGCTCCACACACTCTTATGAGTCTATAAGACTACCTAGATGTGGTACTGAAGAGCAAGAGGTTCCAACTGCTGACCTTTCCATTGGAACTAGAGGATGAAGCAAAAATAGTGGCCTCCACAGGGGAGAAACAGGAGGATACACCCATCTCCACCTGTGATGACCAAATCCTAACCACCAAGGCAAGAAGAAGCAGAGCTAAAGCTGCTAGAAGGACTGCTAAGAAGGTTGCAGAGTCCAAGCTTAAGTTTGACCCTAAGCAAAGGGTGTCTTCATTCTGCCGGATTTCAAGTGGTAGGTACTCCTGATTCAGGAAAGGAGTGTAGTACCAGCACTCCTGTCCTACTGAAGGATCAGAAGTTAAAAGGGAAGTTGCTGATGAAGAGAAGAAACCAAGAAACAGCAACCTGCAAGTTCCCAGAAGACTAACATTGCATGCATAATGTGTGGCTGCACAACCACATGGCTAAGATTGTTACTACAATCCAGCAAGCACACATTATGCAAATAATGTTAGAAAGAAGTAGTCAGAGAAGGTTTCTCAGTTGGACCACTTCAAAAGGTCCAAATGATGAAAAAGGGAAAGTTGGTCCGGAAGCAAGTTGCTTTCGGGAAAAGAAACTTCTTCCGAAGGGAAAGTGGCTTCGGAAGCCAAACTTCTAAGGTTCGGAAGAACAAGAAGGGTCCCTTGAAACCATCTCAGAGAAGAGACTACTTCGGAAGAAAAGGTGGTGAAATCTTCTTCCGAAAAGAGAGAAGCTTCGGAAGAAGACCATGCTGCAAAAGCTTCAACAAGCTCATCTTCAAAGATCAACCAAAGGATGGATTGGAAGATCAAGGAGATGCTGCAGCCCAAACCTCTTCTTCACAACGACCTCTATTGAACCCCATTGCATATCTTTTGGTTCAATTATGTCACTATCTTTGGAAGAGCCCAAGACCTGCAAGGATTGGGCTTCCAAACAAAACTAACCTTCTCATTTTATGTGGCAGGGACATCCATTTGACAAGAACAACAATATCTGGATTGTAGATAGTGGATGCTCCAGGCACATGACAGGGAACAGATCTCTCCTTCAACAATTCCAGAACTTTGATGGAGGGCCTGTCCAATTTGGAGGTGAGGTGGAGGATATATTCGGGCAGAGGAAGTATATCCAACGGCAGAATAAACATTGACAAAGTTCACTTTGTCAAACAGCTTGAACACAATCTGTTAAGTGTTTCTCAATTCTGTGACAGAAGAAGCATCAAATGCTTTTCACAGAACATGAGTGCATTATCCTCAGACCAGGGATGACAATTCCTCCGGAATTGGTGCTTCTCAGATCTCCCAGAAAAGGGATATGTACAAGCTAGATATGAACAAGGCTTCTCCTATGGTGAAGTATCATGCTTTCTTTCCAAAGCTGATAGTGATGAGTCAACACTATGGCATAAACGCATGTGTCATGTGAATTTAAAACAATGAATAAATTGTCTAAAAATAACTTGGTACATGGTTTGCCTAAAAAGGAATTTTTCTGCAAAGATAACTGTGTTGCATGCCTGAAGGGAAACAACACAGATCATCTCATAAATCCAAATGTGTTAACTCTATCATACTCCATTACACTTATTGCACATGGATCTTTTGGTCCCACAAGTATAATGAGCATTGGAAGGAAATCATACTGCCTTGTGATCGTTGATGATTTTACAAGATTTACATGGGTATTCTTTTAAGAAGTAAAGATGAAACTGCTGAAACTTTAAAATCTTTTATTCTTAAAATAGAAAATCAAATTGATCACAAGGTTAAGATTATTAGAAGTGATCAAGGGACTGAGTTTAAGAACTTCGTTCTTGACTCATTCTGTGACTCAAAAGGGATTGCCAGACAATATAGTGCTCCCCAGAACTCCTCAACAAAACGGTGTTGCTGAGAGGAGGAACAGGACACTTATTGAGGCTGCTCGGACCATGTTAGCTGATTCAAAGCTGCCTCTAACATTCTGGGCAGAGGCAGTCAGCACTGCATGCTATGTGCAGAACAGGGTTCTTGTAGTAAGCCCATGGAAAAACCCCTTATGAGTTATGGAACAAGAGGCCACCGTTCATTGGCTTTCTAAGGTCCTTTGGCTGCAGGTGTACCATACTTAACACAAAGGACAACTTGGCAAAGTTTGCTGAGAAGTCGGATGATGCTATCTTTATTGGATACTCTTCTAGCTCCAAAGCTTATAGAGTATACAATATCAAGAATCAACAATTTGAGGAGTCATCCAACATAGTTGTTAATGAGCACACTCCTTGTGTTAGGGGGAATGGACCTGAGTATATATTTGATTTAGAATTGTTTCCAAACTATTCTAAACCATCTTGTGAGAATGTTTCAGCTGGAACAGGTGCTCAAAATGATGCAGGACAACTATATGAGCTTCCCAGACCTCTTCCAAATTCTCCAAGAGCTGAAAGGCAACAAGCTTCAACTATTCACAGATCTGACAGTGGTATCTCAGAAAATAGTGAAGCTTCAACAAGTGAATCACTTGATCAACCTCAAAGTTCTTCAGGTGATCCATTACAACACCAGGTTGAGGGAGGTAGTATTCTGAAGGAACAGGCAACTGTTAATACTACTTCACAACCAACCATTGATGATGTTTCTCAATCATTCAATCAGTCCTCATTGAATGACTCTGAAACAGCAGTTGGACAGAGTGATCCAGTTCCTGATCAGAATATGTCTAACTTGGACTTATCTCTGCAACTGGAAGTGATTCCTCGTCTTAGGATTCACAACACTCATCCAACTGAGAACATCATAGGGAATGTCTCTGAGGGTGTGAGAACAAGAAGACAAACTCATCATGGAATGTCTGCTTGTACTCATGCTTCTTGTCTCAGATGGAACCAAAGAAGGTAGAAGATGCCTTAAAAGATAGTAGTTGGGTTGAATCGATGCAGGAGGAGCTGCTTCAATTCAGAAGACAAAAGGTCTGGAATCTATGCCCACTACCATCTGGTCAAGTACCCATAGGCACTAAATGGGTATTCAGGAACAAGAAAGATGATAGAGGCTTGATTATCAAGAACAAGGCAAGACTAGTAGTTCAAGGATACACCCAGGAGGAAGGAATCGATTATACTGATGTCTTTGCACCTGTTGCAAGACTTGAGGCAGTTAGGATCTCCTTGCTTATGCTGCATCCAAGAACTTCACAGTCTACCAACTTGATGTCAAGTGTGCTTTCTATATGGGGATATAGATAGGGAAATCTATGTGTGTCAACCTCCAGGATTTGAAGACCCACAGCACCCCAACTACGTGTGCAAACTGGATAAAGCTCTATATGGGCTGCACCAAGCACCTAGGCTGTGGTATGAGACCTTGTCTCAGTTTCTCCTGAAGAATGGATACACTAGAGGTACCATTGACAAGACTCTTTTCATCAGAAAGAGTGGAGAAGACATTTGCTTGTACAAGTCTATGTTGATGACATCATATTTGGTTCTTCAAACGACCAAATGTGCAAGGACTTGAAAGCATTATGAAGCAGAAGTTTGAGATGAGTTCCATGGGAAAAATGGACTTTTTCCTTGGAATCCAGGTGAAACAGATGAAGGAAGGGTTCTTCATAAGTCAATCTAAGTATGTCTCAGACATCTTAGAAAGATTTGAAATGAAGGACTGTAAACCAGCCAAGACACCCATACCCAGAAACCATAATCTTTGCCCTGACCTTGAGGGGGAGGATACTGATCAACATCAGTATAGAGCAATTATTGGTTCTCTGATGTATCTCACTGCAAGTAGACCAGATATCATGTTTGCCACATGCATTTGTGCAAGATATCAGGCTGCTCCAAAGGTGTCTCACCTAGCTGCTGCAAAGAGAATCCTCAGATACCTCAAAGGAGCACCTAAACTAGGTCTCTGGTATCCAAGAAATAGTGATTTCAATCTCTATGGATACTCTGACAGTGACTATGGTGGCTGCAACATTGACAAGAAATCAACATCAGGAGGATGTCAATTTCTTGGTGGAAGGATTATCTCATGGCAATGCAAGAAACAATCCTGTGTCTCTACATCAACTGCTGAAGCTGAATACATTGCTGCTGCTAGCTGCTGTGCTCAACTGCTATGGATTCAAAATCAGATGTTAGACTATGGGTTCAACTTCATGACTACTCCTATCCATATTGACAACAACAGTGCTATCTCCATTACTGAGAATCCAGTGAAGCACTCCAAGACAAAACACATTGATATCAGGTATCATTTCATTAGAGATATTCATGAGAAACAGCTGATAAAGTTAATCAAAGTTGACTCAAATGAACAATATGCTGATTTGTTCACAAAGCATTTGATGAACAAAGATTTAAGTATCTCATATCAGCAATTGGGATGATAAACATTGAATAACTACCTCTTTTGAAAAACCTTTTAAATGAGTAATGTCTTGTGTCAATACAATTTAAGCCCTGTTACAAAAGATCTTTAACTATTCCAAGTGTAAATTCCTTCGAAGAGGAATTAACTCTCGGAAGATATCCTGAATATCTTCCGAAGCCAAATTCCTCAATGGAAATTTCTTCTCGGAAGAGTTTGGTCTCGGAAGAAGCGATTGATTTTATATCAGATCTACTTCCGAAACTTATACAACTCTCCATTCGGAAAGACAACTTTACCTTAGGAAGCAATGCCTGCTTCGGAAGAGAAATTGCCTTCAGAAGAACAAATTACCTTCGGAAATGTTTTACCTTCGGAAGTTAAGATTTATATGTAACGGATATCTTTTGGGCCCCACTCTGTAAAAAGTAAAAATTTTTGTACTTGATGGTCAGATTATTTAAAATTATCCCTGCCGCCAACATCATTTCTCCGCAGTAAACCACCATACCATCCACCATACCACCCACAGTAACCCTATTACATACTCATACCACTATCCACCCTTTTAAATAATCTTGACTGATCAAATTCATCTTCTTTTACCACTTTACAGCCCTAACTGTCCCTTCACTGTAAAACCTCAATCTCACTCAAAATTTCAAGCTTACCTTTTCTTCAATGGCGCTAAACCCTCAGCACAACCAAGTCGCATTACTTGACTCGTCAAGGGATGCCGACTTCACCCAAATCATCACCTTTCTCACCGAATCCACCTATCTCACTGCACTAACAGTTAACCCCACCATATACTCCAACCATATGTCAGAATTTTGGAGCAACGGTGAAACTGCAGTACTGAATGGGGTTCGAGTCCTGAGAACCCGAGTTTGTGGCCAAGAGTTGGTCATCAATGAACAGATCATCAGGGAGCATCTCGAGCTTCACGATGATGGGGTCCTACTGAGTTCCCCAAGGAAGACTTGGAAGGCACCTATATCCTCATGGGATATGGAGGCGATGTCAGAGATACGGTATACAAGTTCAACTTCTTACCATTGGAAGTTCTTGCTGCACATCGTTCTGCACTGCCTCTCCAACAAATCAGGGGGTTGGGATCAAATCCCATATGAACTAGGATGCCTAGTTCATGGGTTGGTGAGAGGCCTCAGATTCAACTACTCACGATTTGTGTTGAATAACCTAATCGCCAATCTGAGCAGAGATACATTTTCATGTATCCCCGATTTCTTCAACATATAATCAACTGTGAGATGGAACCAAGCAAGCTTGTCTGCGCAGCTGCTCTTCCTGTTCCACATATGAGGCCTACCATCTTCAAAATCCTGAAGAAGATGTCCACCAACTTCACTGGACGGTACACTCCATTACCTCCAGCGATGACTGAGCGCATAGCTCCTGGTGACATCCCTGTTATCCCCACAGGTGATGAACCCACACCAGCAACATCCACCACAATACCAAAACCTTCTTTACCCATCAAAGCCACTATCAAGACGCCCCAAACGAACCCTTGTTCAATCTACTCTGATTGAACAAGCTCCTCCTGTTCACACCGAAAGGACTAGAGTGGAATCATGGGCTCCCACTCAGTCCGAGGTCACACCATCCTTCACATTTGACCTCAATGTGGGTTTTGAGCCTCCTCAGTCTCAAACCCCTGAGCCCGAACCCCAAGCCCGCAGGGTGAGTCTCTACACTCCCCTGTGCAGCTTTCTAGGGACAGCCCCACCAAAGGATCAATGGCCTGTAGACATTGGAAGGTCCGGGTCAGTAGGACTAACCACCCTCTCTTTCACTGACCTTTTACTCCGAACTGATGAAGAGATTACATCTCTCCATGGCCATGAAGTTGATCTAAACCACCCACTGAGAGATCAACAGAGCCAAGAGGGATCCCTTGTCTCTAGCCCCCATCAGCAGCCAGCTACTGAGGTGAGTCCCACTGATGTGGAGGGGACTCATGTAGACTCAGCTGCCACTACTCAGAGTTTCTCATTGAGCTCTCAGGACAGTGGTAACATCATAGGACTGAGTCTATGGCAACTTTGCCCATTGACATCTTGAAAGAGATGACTCTGAGCAGAGGAAACAAGGGTGCCAGAAACCACATCTGGTGGTGAGAGTGAGCATACTAGGTATGTTATCTCATCTCCCGTGATTCTTCTTATGAAGATGAGGGTAGTATGCAACTAACACTTCAGTACTTGCTTTCTAAGGTCTCCAACCTGGAATCACAGGTGAAGATCTTAGAATCAAGGACTGCCACTCAGCAACTTGAGATTTAACTCTCTCAAGGCTAAACTAGCTGAGAAACAGACGGAGAGGTCCTGTTAGGCATGTACCTATCCAGGTCTCAATGACTTCTTCCTCTAGCTCATCTAGCTCTCAGAGATGCTGCTACCAAAAAGGGGGAGAAAGTTTCAGAGACAAACCCGAAGGAACCACAGACCCAACTCATTTCCACCCAACAACTAATCACATACCTGAGTCATCTCAATCCCTTCTGGAGATTGACTCAAGGATGCTTCAAGATCTCTACGGATTCACCACAGTTTGTATTGAGATCATCCCTAGAACAGCCCAGCCCCCGACACCACATTGCTTACTTTGGGGTGAGGAGCTTCAAAGACTGACTGCACCTTCTACCACTGTGGAAGAAGTTGGTCAACCTAAGGTCTTCATGGAACCTGAGATTAGCTTCGAAGGGGGAAATGGGGACTGAGGGCCCAGCAACTGAAACAGATGGGACAGAATTTGCAGCACAGTCTCCTCTTCCGAAGCTCAAGCTGAAGCTTCCGAAGCTATATGAAGCCTCGGAAGAACAAGAAAAATCTTCCGGCGAAAAATAGAAGCTGCGGAAGGCTTGTTTCAAATGTCCGAGGAGCTGACCATCACAGATGTCATTGCTGACATAGCATCTGAGGTGGGCAGGGAGGACACTTCTGAAACTCCTCCAATCCAAGCACCAGCTGAACTTCTATCTCAATCACAACCCTCCATCAAGAACCACCACAGTCAAGCACCATCAAAGACAAAGGCAAAAGAAACTGACTGTGGAAGAGCTTCAGGAGAGGAAAGGATGAGAAGGCTAAAAAGAAAGGGAGGTTTCCAACTGAAAAGGTGCTAGCTGCCAGCTAAGGCAGCTGCAGCCAATCAGGAAGAAATCAACCTGAAGAGAAGAACAGCACTCATGACCAGCTCATCAGTCTTGAGCTGTCAATGAGGAAATACTCCTGCTACCATTAGAGGAGTTGGTGACTTGGAGAGGTCAACCAGGCTACAACAAGAAAGGGAAGCCAGGTTGGCCTTGGAGAAGGAAGAACAAGAGCAGAGGGAGGCAGCCCTGAAGCTGAGAGAGGATAGAATCAAGTTCCTCCTCTCAAGAGGTTTCAGTCTTCCTGAACTGTCTCCACATGACAATGACATGATCCTGCTGCTCCACAACAAGGAGCAGGATCAAATGGAGAAGGAAAGGAAGAAGGCTGCTAGGGAGAAGCTGCAGGTGAAGAGGAAGAGGGAGGAAGAGAAGGAGGTCACTGCTGCCAAGAAGTCAACTGACAAAGCCTGGATGAAGGACTACCTTCGGGCTCAATGGCTTCTCTGGTAGGCAGGTGGGACCTATGTACGAAAGGACACTCCAGCGGATAGTCAGTGAAATAAAGCTGACATCCGTTGGGGAAAAGGAAGGAGATGTATAGGAGGATGAAGGGAATGGTCTTCACCCCAGCCACTCAACCACAGCCAAACCCACACCAGAACCAACCCCTTTTCCCATCAAACCTGAACCCACTGATGAAACCTTCACCCCTCAACCCACACTCTACCCAAACCTACCACATCACCTCAACCACCCAAACTACCCATCCTAAAACCCAAGACTCACCCAAAACCACTAAACCTAAGCCTACCAACAACAACCAAGACCATCCTCTCAGCCTCCTAAACATTTCTCCTTTGAGGAAATAAGGAGTTCAAGACAAAGCTCATCAATTGCACTACTTTGAGCAGTCTCCTATGAGGGAGAGGTTATCAACATCACCTATGTTGACAACTCTTCAAGCTCCCTCACCCTAGGCCAATTTCTTGAATTGCCTAGAGAAACCTTAGGCCAGGCTGCAAGACTTCTTGTCTCAACTCCGATACCCTCAATGCTGAGGAGAAAGGCTAAGAAGAAGGCTGGTGACTCTACTGGATACAGGAAAGAGGACAGGATTTCTGGTCAATCTCCTGGGCCTAGAAATGCTATAATCCAGTGGAGGTTCAATGAACCTTCTCACAACTTTGTTGTGGAAAGAGAGAATGGAGAAACCAACAGGCTTAATGCCACCTCATTCTGCATCTCAGCAGATTGATCTTGCCGAGCTTGCAGAGAAGCCATTCTCCAATCCCTCCAACTCTGAGACTGCTGCACATATAAGAAATACATCAGCGGTCTCCACTTGGCTGAACGAAGTCGAAGAGCCAAGATTGAAGAGAGTTGAAGCTGCAAAGAGTGGAAGACAAGGAAAGATCAACCACCAAAGGCACAGCTTTTACAGATGGTGGAAGGTCCTGAATTGGAACCAATAGTTCGATGGGAATATGACTATACTTCCCATCAACTAACTCTTTTCAGAGGCCACAACAGAGGGTACACAAAATCCAAGGTGACAGTCGAGGTGCTGTCTACCAAGGATTTGTACAAGATTCTCAGCATCACAGCAGGAAAGAATGAAGATACTGATAAACACCTGCTTTCCTTGGTGCTGAGAACTTTGAGAAGAAGAGGGAAGTGAAGTTTTGGTAGCATCAGCCTAGGGGGAGTTTGGGATTATGATAAGGCTGGTGCAACCAAATTCACTTCATAGTCACTTTTGGTACTACATCAAAGGCTTCCGAGTCAAGCAAGAGATCTTCCGAGAGTCTAAGGAACACAGCTGAAGATATCTTCTGAAGGCAAAAGTTGAAGTCAACTGCTGATGACAACAACTGAAGCCAACAGCTGAAGAGATCTTCCGAAGACCAAAGTCTGAAAGCTTCGAAGACAAAGTCTGATGAAAGAGCTGAAGACAGTCTGAAAGCTTCCGAAGACAAAAGTCTGATGAAAGAGTGAAGACAAAGTCTGAAAGCTTCCGAAGACAAGTTGATGAAAGAGCTGAAGACAAAGTCTGCTTCCGAAGACAAAGAAGACTCCAAGCTTTGGAAGAAGCAGTCTTTCCGAAGTGTAAGTGCCTTCGGAAGAAGTTATACTTCTGAAGCACTTTATCCTTCGGAAGACAATGCTAAGTCCAGCAGATAAAAGTATGGTCCTTGTCAGTCCGCATGCGGACCTCTGACACAGCAGGGGTTTTTCCTCGAAAGCCATATTGTTGACCATACTTATTCTACTGCTCACCTTTTGATGATAGTACATGTTACCAACTTTAGTTGGCAGCATGGGTAAGTCGGGAAATGTCCTGACTACCCACTCTCAGGCATGCAAAATGTCTGAAAGACCTCACCTAGAGTCTTGTAGTATAGATGTAAGGTTAGAGGTGTCCAGCTGGAATCAAAGTATTCCCGGCTGTAGGTAGTATTATATATATCTTCTCCCCTGTAACTCTTTAGTAAGTGATTTGAGTCCAAGTGTCTTGTAATCCTTTGAGTTGAGAAGCAATATATAAAGTACCTTGAAAATTACTTGCTGTGTTAATTTTCTTACTGCTTGTTACTTGTTATATTGTGATCAACTCTTCCTAAAGACTGCTTGCCGAGTGTTGATTCACAGTGAGTTGAGAGAAAAACCACCCGAAATCGATCTGCAAATCCAATCAACCGATGGACCTGTTTACCTTACCTGGGAACCCTTGGGATGAGTATCTGCTATAGGTACGCATGTCTTCAAACAAAGTTGTGATTGACTCAATACTTGAGTAGTCAAGGACTCGCTTTGATTTAAGAATCAAACGATTACACCTGGAACATCTCATTGCTTTATGCAAATTCCGACTGTCGTTTTCGTTGTTGAATAGCTCGCATACCCAATTTCCATGAAAATTCTTAATGATACTTCAGAATGGCTCTCGTCCAAATCCGTTCACAGTCTAGAAGCTCTGCCGTAAGATTGTTGTTATTATAGCACGTGAAGTTACTGCGATCATACACAAGTCTTTAAGGCAAATAGGTCAAATTACCTTGATATGTCCGTTTGGTAATCTAAGCTACGCTTGTCCTAACCTAAAGCGAGACTTGTTTCCTTAATACTCGTGCCTTGCCGAATTTAATCGAAAACCCAGTTTTCTTAAATTCCCATCTGTCCTACAGTAATTGTCCATACTTTGAATATTTGATATAAAATGCATCTATTGAAATATGTCAAAGTGTGAATTCTCACCAAACAATTTCATGATAGATGGACGCACCAGCGGGCAGAGGTAGAGGTAGCGGAAGCGCCAGAAGAACTGTCCCAATAGGGATGACTCCTGAAGAAATACAAGCCTTGGTCAATCAAGGTGTTTGCTGCAGCCCTAGCCACTCAGGCTGCTCAGAATGGCCATCACTATTCGTATAAAAGTTCCTAGACTGCAAGCCAGATATCTTCACTGGGGCAGAAGGGGCATTGGGCTCATAAGGTGGTTCGAGAAGTGAATCCATCTTCGCTATATCTGAATGTCCCGATGAGAGTAGGACCAAGTATGCCTCCGGAGCCTTGAGTGGAGCGCACTCTCGTTCTGGAAGACAGAGGTTTCAAGACTTACTCTCTCCCTAGCCAATGCTATGGATTGGGAGGAATTCAACAGCTGATGATGGAAGAATTCTGTCGAGAGAAGAAGTACAAAGGTTTGAAACTGAGTGCTGGAAACACAAAATGGTGGGATCTGAAATTGAAAAGTATACCACTGAAAATCATGAGTACGCAACTTTGTGTCTCATATGATGGAGCCTGCTCACAGAAGAATTGAAGGCTATATCTGTGGACTGTCGCCAGTCATTCAATCTATGGTCACTTCCTCCAACCCAACTTCAATCTAACAGGCCATTAGGATAGCTCATAAGCTGACTAATGAGGCTGTGGCTCAGGGAAAGTTAACCCAAGAAAACAGGGTAAGGGTGTTGCTGCTGAAATCTCAGGAAAGAGAAAGTTTGAAGATGCTAAAGACAGTGAGAATCAAGGTACAAGCAAGAAGCCAGATCAGAAAAGCACCATGACATCAGGGCACTCCGCCTAGAGTCAGGTGTGTTGCAAGCGTCACCATGGCAAATGTACTGTAATCATCTGCTACAAATGCAACAAGAGGGGGCACACTGCTCCTAATGTAGAACCAAGACTCAAGACCAAGGAAAGAAGGATGGTAATCAGCAGAATGGTGGAAAGAAGGAAGTTATTTGTTTCAGATATGGAGAAAGGGCCATATTGCTAAAGACTGCACTGGGGAAAAGAAAGATACAGCCAAGGGCAGAGCCTTCGTGATTGGCAAAGGTGAGGCTCTAAAAGACCCTAACGTTATTATGGGAAATTTTTGGTGAATGATGTTATGCTATAGTATTATTTGACACGGGAGCTGATAGAAGCTTCGTATCAATACTTTCTAAGCACTTGAATGTCGAACCTGTATCCCTAGATGAGCCATATGTTGTAGAAGTAGCAAATGGTAAATCCTTGACCGCATCACAAATCCTAAAAAATTGTACATTAGACTTATCGGGTCATATCCTACCAATAGACCTCATGCCCATTACTTTGGGAAGCTTCGATGTGGTAGTTGGTATGGATTGGCTATCAAAAACTCTACAGAAAATTATATGTAAAGACAAAATGTTGTATCCCCTACCAAATGATGAGTCCAGTGTGGGAGGGAGAAGGACTGGTGTGTGATGGGAGTTATTTCTTACTTGAAGGCTCAAAAGTGTCTTCGAAAAGGACATACTGCTATCCTAGCCTTAGTCACTGACAAAGATAGAAGGAAAGGAGATTGAAGATGTACACGTCGTCAGGGAATTTCCTGAAGTGTTTCCTGATGAACTGCCTGGGTTGCCCCCTAAAAGAGAGAGGTCGAGTTTTCAATCGAGTTAGTACCTGGAGAGCTACACTATAGCTCGGGCACCATACCGTCTCGCACCTTCTGAATTACAAAGAACTATCTGACCAGCTTAGGGAACTCCTTGATAAAGGATTCATCCGACCTAGCTCATCACATGGGAGCACCAGTGTTATTGTGAAGAGAAGAAAGACGGAACCTTCAGAATGTGCATTGACATCGGGAACTGAACAAAGTGACGATCAGAACCGTTATCCCTTGCCACGTATGACGACTTATTTGACCAACTGCAAGGTTCAAGCATTTACTCCAAGATAGATCTTAGAAGCGGTTATCATCAGCTGAGAGTCAGAGATGAGAATTATGAAGACGGCTTTCAGAACTCGATACGGTCACTTTGAGTTCACAGTCATGCCTTGGGCTAACAATGCACCTGTCGTATTCATGGATCTCATGAATCGTGTATGCAAGCCTTATCTAGACAAGTTTGTCATTGTTTTCATTGATGACATCTTGATCTATTCCAAATGAGCATGAGCATGAAGAACATCTGAGATTGGTCCTTGAACTACTAAAGAGAGAGGAGCTCTATGCTAAGTTCTCGAAATGTGGATTTCTGGCTTAAAGAAGTTCAATTCCTTGGTCATGTGATTGATGCCAATGGATTCATGTAGACCCAACAAAAATTGAATCCATCAAAAGTTGGCCTACACCTTCTAATCCAACGGAAATTAGACAATTTCTGGGACTAGCCGGCTATTATAGGAGATTTATCGAGGGATTCTCCAAGATAGCTCAACCATTGACCATGCTTACCCAAAAGGGAGTAGCATATCATTGGGGATTCATCAAGAGGCTGCTTTCCAAACACTGAAACAGAAGTTGTGCAGTGCACCTATATTGTCCCTACCCGACGGTATTGAAGACTTTGTAGTCTACTGTGATGCTTCTGTTCAGGGACTGGGATGTGTTTTGATGCAACGCGACAAAGTCATAGCTTATGCCTCAAGACAGTTAAAGGCTCATGAGAAGAACTATGCAACTCATGACCTAGAACTGGGAGCTGTTGTGTTTGCTCTTAATTATGGAGACATTACTTGTACGTACTAAGTGCACTATTTATACCGACCACAAGAGTCTTCAACACTGTATAATCAAAAGGAGCTGAACATGAGGCAGAGGAGATGGCTTGAACTACTAAATGATTATGATTGTGCCATCAGTAACATCCCGGTAAGGCAAATGTTGTGGCTGATGCTTTGAGTAGGAAAGAAAGAACATAGAAGCCTCGTAGAGGACGAGCTCTGCAACTTACCTTCAAAGCACCTGCCGGCCAATCTTGAATGCTCAGACTGAAGCCCTGAAAGAAGAGAACATTAAAGATGAAAACCTTCGGGGGCTAGACAACAGTTGGAAGTTCATCGGATGGAATACGCTTTATAGCAGGAGGATTTGGGTACCCCTATACGGGAATCTTAGAAGCTTAATCATGGATGAAGCCCACAAGTCTAGATACTCTATCCACCCAGGTGCAGATAAGATGTATTATGACTTGAAGCTTGTTTACGGGTGGCAAGAATGAAGGAGATATTGCAACCTATGTCTCAAAGTGCTTGACTTGTTCTAAAGTCAAGGTCGAATACCAAAGCCTTCAGAATGTTGACCCAACAGAAATTCCCGTGTGGAAGTGGGAAATGATAACCATGGATTTCGTCACTGGTTTACCCAAGTCTCAAACGGGCAATGACACCATTTGGGTTATCGTTGACCGTCTCACCAAATCCGCATTTCATACCCATTCGTGAGAAAGACAAGATGGAGAAGCTTGCAAGGGTGTACATCAAAGAAATTATCTCTAGACACGGAGTGCCAGTGTGTTACTCTGATCATGATGCACGGTTTACATCAATCTTCTGGGGTAAGCTTCAGAAAGCTCTAGGCACTCGCCTAGATATGAGCACAGCCTATCACCCTCAAACTGATGGTCAAAGTGAAACAACCATACAGACTCTTGAGGATATGCTCAGGGCTTGTGGTATTGACTTTGGAAAGAACTGGAAGGTCATTACCTTTGGTAGAGTTCTCATATAACAATAGCTATCATTCGAGCATCAAGGCGGCACCATTCGAGGCCTTATATGGACGTAAATATAGATCACCGCTTTGCTGGGCAGAAGTTGGAGATAGTCAACTTACTGGTCCGGAGTTGATCTTGAAACTCATGAGAAAATTGTCCAGATAAGAGAACGCATGGTTGCTGCCAGGGATCGCCAGAAATGCTATGCTGATAAACGCCGCAAGCCACTGGAATTTCAGGAAGGAGATAAGTTTTGCTAAAGGTATCTCCCTGGAAGGGAGTTATACGCTTTGGGAAACGGTGGGAAATTGAACCCTCGCTACGTGGGACCTTTTGAAATTGTCAGAAGGATCGGCCCGGTAGCCTATGAATTAAATCTACCTGCTGAACGGGTGGTGTGCACAATGTTTTCCACGTATCCAATCTAAGGAAGTGTTTATCCGATGAATCACTTGTGTGCCTTTAGAGAACTGCAAGTAGATGAGAAACTCAGGTTTTATCGAGGAACCAGTTGAAATCATGGATAAGAAGTTAAACAACTTAAGCATAGCAAGATTCCGATTGTCAGAGTTCGGTGGAACTCCCGGCGTGGTCTGAGTTCACCTGGGAAGAGAGGACGAAATGATGCGCAAGTATCCTAACCTGTTCAAGAATGTTGCCAGTACTTCTAATTTTCAGGACGAAAATCCTCTAACAGGGGGATGATGTGACAACCCGAAATTTTTTCATGATTTAAATAATTTTTTATGTGAATTTTAATATTTTTATTTTTATTATTATTAATGTAATATTAATAATAGTAAAAATAATGACAATAATAATAATAATAATATATTATCAAAATAATAATGTTAATAATGATAATAATAATAATAATGAAAATATTATTTAATAATTACAAAATTTATTAAATTTATTTAATAAAGACCAGGGGGTAGTTTTGCAAATCTTAAAACTTGTTTTAAACTTTTAAAACATGAAATAATAACATTGTAAAACATGAGGGACCATTCTGTAATTATTCAAACCCAACCCCCTCCCCGTCGACCCTGTTCCGGCGACGTCTCCGGCCAACACTCGGCGAAGACAAACGCCAAAAACACACACGTTATTCATCAATAAAAAGCTACCGACACAACCCCGTGAGTGTTTCGAACACAATGCCCACATAATCAGAGAATAAGCTGAGTGCGATCGATCTACACCCTCGTGATCACTGTCGGCTCCTTTATAGCTTCGAATCGCACTAACACTTAACAATAATCGAATTAACCACATCCAAACAATGCTATAAATAATACTAATCAGTCTACACTTCGAATTACATCTGAAACAAAAACATTCATCGAATTCGATTCTATTCTTCTTCGCGACTGCAACTCAATCGAATTCTATCCTACGAGTTTCAAATCACAAAATTAACTTAGGGCTTCTCATCATGGAGCAATTAGAAACTTCCTGTGAAAGGAAGTTCATTATCATCAACAATTTCCCCTAAAATCGATCCTTGCATAATCGCGACTGGTCTTCGAGGTGTTCATCATCGATCAGACATCTTTTGGTAAATAAATACACCCATTTGTTCGATTTATCATGGGGAACAAAAGCCCATGAATTTGATTGTTAACAGGAACGGATCATGGATCAATTTGGTCGATCCATGAATCTAGGGTTCTTGATTTGGGGGAAACCTTTGGGATTGTTGTTAAAAGGAATTGGGATGGGATTCTGTTGCGATTATAGCCTTTGGCTCACTGGTTGTGCGCTAGGAATATGGGGAGGAGGTCACGGGTTCGAACCCAGCTCCCTCCTATAATTTTTAAAGGCCTTTTAAGCGTTTTAAAAATATATAAAAATTACCAAAAATTATAAAAATAATTTTTAGAAATTCTTTTATTTTAAAAGCTTTAAATAATTTTCTGTAAATTATTTATTTAAAAAACACCTAAATAAAATTTATAAAAAATATTTAAAAATATATAAATAACCATTTTTATAAAAATAGACTTTAAATGATGATTTAAGTATTAATCCATTAATTGGACACCATGTTATTTTTAATTAATGATAAATCATAATAGTTGTAGAAATTAATTATTAAAACCTAATTATTTATGAAAATAATTATTACATGTGTTATAAATTATTATCCATATAAAAATGGATTTTCAATAATAATTTAAGCCATCAAATTATTAATGGACATTATATTATTATGGATTAATCCTGATAATATAAATACAAATTAGTTTTATAAATTTAAATATGCATAAAACTTTACAAAATTAAATATAAACTTACATGTTTAAAATAACGTCTATAATTTAATTAGAATATAATGATATGTTAAAAATCATTATTAATAAATAAACTTTTATATAAATCATTAATTATTAACAAAAAAAATAATTAAATGATTAATATATGTTTAAACAAATCCCCGAAAACCAAATCCTAGATCAATTGACACCAGGTTCAAGATCTAACTTATTTAGGTTTTGGATTTGTATCTGTTTGCTGACGTGAAATATAATTCCTTAGCAGGAATTTACTAGGTTGTCAAACCACACAAGGACTGAGGTGAGTTCATAACTATTCCCTTTTTAATCATTTAAATATTTTGGGGCTGGAATACATGTTGTAATGAAATTACAAATTATTTTTGTGTATTATGTTAAATAATAATTTGATCACATTTATGATTACATGGTTATTATGGAAAATCTTCTCTGTATACTGGACTATAAATAAGCGGGATCTTTTGGATAGTACTATCGGGGAGTGACTTACCCCCACAAAGGTATGGACATGTGATCCATATCAGATGCACAAAGATCTTGTTGTCATTTGGGATGACTGTTTCTGTAGTGAGAAGGCAGATGTGCACTTTATATAGTTTGCATTATAGTTCCACATACAACCCATATGAGGATAAATGTAAAGGAGGATTTGCTCCCTCTGATTTGAAATTATTATGATAATATAATATACACATGAAAAGAATATTAAACTATGGTACATAGACAAATCCTATGTGAAGGACTTGTTGGGCTTGTACATAGTGGGTATGTGGGATAGCGGGTTCACCTTAATAAAAAGGGTTCCGACAGGCTATTCATATACCGGTGAGTAAATTAAACTCACACTTTTACAGTAAATCCTAATTGAGGATAATTGATGATTTATCATTATGTTTTACTTACCTATGAACTCACCAACCCTGTGTTGACACTTGATTTACATGTATTCTCAGGTATCTACTAGGAGCTTATGGACATGCACGTAGGAGCAATATAAAAGCTCAAGATACCTATTGATTATTATTTGAATTATGATTAAGAAATGTTGTCATGAAACAAATCTATATTACTTCCGCTACGCATAATATTACTCTGAACAATTATTGTAAGGATTATCTAAAATATATCATATAGATATTGCATATCATGTGTAACTATTGTGTTCGATCCTGTTTGTTCACCCCTCCGTGATAGATTCCAGACCCGGAAGTTGAGGGTGTGACACTTTCCTTCCAAAATTCTTTCTTTTCTTTTCTCCTTATTGTTCTCTTTGCCTAACCAAAATTCGGGTGTTACAAGTCCACCCCCCTTATAAAGGTTTCTTCCCCGAAACTGTCATTCCTCGAATAGATATGGGTAATGTGTCTCATTCCTCTTTAGTCTCCCACGTAGACTCAGATCCCTTTCTGTGCTTCCACTATACACGCACAAGAGGAAACCACTTTATTCCTTAACCTCTTTTCTTTACGATCAATGATTGCCACTGGTTGCTCCACGTAATGAGCCGTTCGTCTACTTCAATATCCTCCAGTGGAACAATCATATCTTCATCAGCTAAGCACTTTCTCAGATGAGATACATGGAACGTGGGATGAATTCCACTTAACCATCTGGCAGTTCAAGCCGATAGGCTACCTCTCCTACTCGTGCGATGATTCGGAAAGGTCCTATATATCTCGGGCTTACTTACCTCGTTTTCTAAATCGGATAATGCCTTTCCAGGACGAGACTTCAACATGACTCGGTCACCAACCTTGAACTCTATCGGTCTCCGCCTCTTATCCGCATACGACTTTTGCCTATCTTTCGCCGCCTTCATGAAGGCTTTGATATTTTCTAACTTCTCAGTCGTTGGCTTCGTCGACTACCTCGACACCTCCCAGTTCCTTCTGCCCAATGTCTCCCCAGCATACGGGCGTCCTACATTTCCTACCATACAGCATCTCGTAAGGTGGCATGCCAATGCTGCATATAACTGTTTTGTTGTACGAGAATTCTGCTAATGGCAAGTGGAATCGATCACACACGCCCAAGCATGTCTTCGAGTGTCTGGATCGTCCTCTCAGATTGCCGTCCATCTGAGGGTGATAAGCTGTGCTGATATGTAGTCTCGTCCCCATCGCATCATGGAATCTCTTCCAAAATTTCGATGTAAAACGGGTGTCACGATCAGACACGATGGACACCGGCACGCCATGACGAGCTACGATTTCTTTGATGAATAGATCCGCCAATCTTTCAGATGAATACGTCTCGCGGATCGGTAGAAGTGGGCGTTTTTCGTTAAACGATCAACTATCACCCATATAGCGTCATACCCTTTCGGGGTACGTGGTAGCTTCGTGATGAAATCCATGGTGATGTGCTCCCACTTCCACTCGGGTATGTCCAACGGTGTTGGATCTTCTCGTAAGGTTTCTGTTGTTCTGCCTTCACTTGTAAACAAGTCAGGCACTTACTCACATATTCCACCATATCACGCTTCATACCCGCCACCAATAATCTTTCTTCATGTCTTGGTACATCTTGTAGCACCGGGTATGAATGGAATATCGATTCTTATGGGCCTCATCCATGATCTTTCCACGTAGATCCCCATATCGAGGAACCGCATTCTCCCCAATCGGTCTTAACCCCGAGTGTTCTCACCCATTCTGTAACTAGACCTCTCATTCTTTCGAAGTTAAGACGATCTTCTTTCAAAGCCTCGTCTTGGAACTCCTTAACCTGTGTTATCACATCAGAGGTCATAATTAGCTGATAAGCCTTCACCGAATCGGCTCGGGCCTCTCCTTTCGGCTAGGGCGTCCGCCACCACGTTGGCTTTGCCCGGATGGTAGTGGATCTCACAATCATAGTCTTTTATCAGCTCTAACCACCGCCTTTGGCTTCATGTTTTAGATCTTTCTGCTCGGAGTACTTCAAGCTTTTGTGGTCCGTGAAGATGGTACACTTCGTCCGTATAGATAGTGCCGACAAATCTTCACGCGAAACCACCGCAGCTAGTTCTAGATAGTGCGTGGGATAGTTGACTTCGTGGGTCTTCAGTGTCGAGTGCGTAGTATTACCTTTCCACGTTGCACAATACGCAACCTAGCCTAGAAAGGATGCATCCGAATAGACCACTAAGTCCTCATTTCCCTCGGGCAATGTCCAAGGAGCGTTGTGTCAGTCCGTCTTCAACTCCTCAAAAGCATCCTCCTGTTCTCGACCCACACGAACTTTACGTCCTTGCGAGTCATCTTGTCAAAGGTGAGGCTATCTTGGAAAAGTCTTGAATAAATCTTCTATAGTAGCCCCCCGCACCCTAAGAAGCTGCGAATCTCGGATGGCGTCTTTGGTGACTTCCATTGCATCATGGCCTCAACCTTAGCTGGGTCCACCATTATCCCTTTTGAATTTACCACGTGACCCAGAAATTGCACCTCGCATAACCAAAAAAGCACACTTGGAGAACTTAGCATACAGTTTCTCCTTCCTCAAGGTCTCCAACACCTCCCGAATGTGGCCGGCATGCTCGTCTTCGCTCATGGAGTAAATCAGTATATCATCGATAACACAATCCTGATTTATCCAGCATCGGCCGACACACTCGATTCATCAAATCCATAAAAGCAGCCGGCGCATTGGTCAAACCAAAAGACATAACGAGAAACTCATAATGACCATAGCGCGTACGAAAGGCTGTTTTAGGAATGTCTTGCTCCTTCACTTTCAGTGTTGATGGTACCGATCGAGATCTATTCGTGAAAACCAATTGGCGCCTTGAAGTGATCAAATAAAACATCGATTCTTGGCAAGGGGTATCTGTTCTCACCGTCAACTTATCAGCTCGCGGTAGTCGATGTACATCCTCATACTACGTCCTTCTTCTTCACAACAGGACCGGAGCACCCCAAGGTGAGATACTCGTCTAATAAACCCCTTATCCAATAGCTCTCGCACTTGCTCCATCAACTCTTTCATTTCCTCGGCGGCCAATCGATACGGTGCCTTGGCGACAGGTTGAGCACCCGGTATCAGGTCAATCTGGAACTCGATCTCTCTGTCAGGTGGCAATCCCGATAAGTCTTCCCGGAATACGTCTGGAAAATCACGCACAACCAAACATCAGATAGTCGTGGTGTTGGCGTTTCACATCCTTCACGTAACATAAGTAGGCGCTGCACCCACGCCTCATACATTTTCCCGCCACAACCATTGAGATCACCTTCGGAGTCGTAGTAACCCGATCACCATAAACCGTCACTGAACTACCGCCGGGCGCTGTCAATTGAATCATCTTCTGGCGACACACGATGTTCGCCTCATAGTCCGCCAACCAATCCATACCAAGCACCAAATCGAAACCACCCAAAGTCATTGCAAACGGCCTAACCGGAATTTGTGGCCCTCTAATTCTACGTCACAACCCTCTATCACCTCGGAAATCCTGTAGTTTTACCTATAGCAGTCTCTACGTCAAACGGTACATCCACACGTCTACGACTAACAGGCAGTTTGGCACAGAAAGTAGCAGAAATAAAACTCCTACTGGCACCCGAATCAAATAATACGGAGGCTAAAGTTTGGTTCACCAAAAACGTACTGGACACAACGTCAGGTCTGTTCCTACTCCTCTTCTGCGTCATCGTGAACGCCCTGGCCTTTGCCCTCGGTGCTTCTCTCTCCTGTCTTCTTCTCCCCTGAGCCCTCAGCCCTCGGCTTCTTGCAATCTTTGCTCATATGACCACTTTCCCCACAGTTAACACTTGCCCATCCGGCAATCCTTGGCCATATGCCCTGTCTTCCCACACTTAAAGCAGATGTTGGATCCCCATTTGCACTCCCCCGAGTGCTCTCTACCACATGGCCACACTTCCTCATCCCAGCTCCAGACATGACCACACCGGCGGTCATCCACCTTGCCTTCTTATTACTCGTCGAAGTGTCACCTCGCGACGAAACCTCTTCCCCTGCCAACTTCTCTCACCACCTCCCTTCTTACTAACCTTGGCCTTTTCCACCCTTGCCCTTTCATCATACAATCTCCCCGCCAGATCCACTGCCGACCTAAAGGCTCGGTCGGGCAGTAATCAGATGTCTGCGGATGTCAGCCGGCAGCCCCTGAATATACCGGTTGATCTTGCGAGACACCGGTGTCACCTGGTCCGGCACCATTCTCGCCATATCATTAAACTTGGTGGTGTACTGTTGGTGGGGTCATCGCACCTGCCTCCAGCTGCAGGAACTCTCTTTCGATTTTATCCATTTCCCGACAGGACTGAACTCCTCGATCAAACCATTCTCTTCAACTCGGACCACTTCATCTTCCCAATGACCCTGCTACCCTCGGCCTGGACTATGTTGTCCCACTAGCATAAGCCGACCCCGTGAAAGAGTGGGTAGCAAACTTCACCTTCTTGTCCTCCTGACAATCACTGATATCGAGGACAGCTTCCATTCCCTCACCCATTGGTAAGCATCAGCCGCAGTGCCAGAACCGTCAAAAGTAGGGGGCTTACACCCTCATGAATGCCCGTAATTACAACCCCGTGTTGTCTCTCGTACCGGCTCCTCCTCCTCTTCCTCTTCATTATCAGATAGAACCGTTTCCGGCTCTTGTTGCTCCTGTCTTCCTGAGGACCTATTCCTCTCTTTTCTTTCACCTTCCCTGACAGCCTTAATCACTTCGGTCACCACAGACGGCAAGATCGTCTGCATGCCTGATGTACCTCCTCAACCACTGCCTCTTTTACCGAGGCTCTCAAATTAGCGCTCTCATCTACCCCTTCCTGATGAGGAGTATCGGGTTCTTCATGAACCACTTTCTCACCCCTAGGTCTTCCTCTTATGGCTCGTGGTTCAGCACCATGTCCCCACCCCGCCTCCACCCCGGGAAGCTTTAGAGGATCTACCACCAGCCATTCTCTACCACACTGAAAGATTCAAACCCCAACACGTTCATTTAAGGAAATAGCTCAGTTTATGTCAAGTATAGCAAGTTCCTAATTACAGCGGCCAGTTGTGATTAGCCACTTACTTTACTCTTCGTACCCCGAGCATTACCTGTCCTGACTACGTTAGTATCTAACTCTAACAGTAACACATACATCACATAACATGCGCACGTAATACTAGTTAACTTAATAAAATACTGATTGCACGCAACTACTCAGATGGCATTCTCTTCCTTTGCGTCCCATTTTCAGTTCACAGTTTAGGTTTATATTTGAAAAGATAACAATCCAACTCTAATCTATGAAGACAATGCAGCTTGTGTCTCACAGATGAAAGAAGGGTATATCAAAAGTGACAGAACGAACATATACCCCTAAGATTTTCTCATATACTCAAGACTTATTAAGATAGTCATTTGAAATGAGATACGTT
Organism: Flaveria linearis; assembly: GCA_024085815.1. Classification (NCBI taxonomy): domain Eukaryota; kingdom Viridiplantae; phylum Streptophyta; class Magnoliopsida; order Asterales; family Asteraceae; genus Flaveria; species Flaveria linearis. The sequence goes on from CM044002.1 coordinate 94,751,349, forward strand.
CAGTCTACCAATAATTCCGCAGATCTTTCACAAAGGCGCTTCCTACAACAATATTCAGAAAGCACATTTATAATATCGGGATGCGTCATGTACACAAATGATAATTTGAGGGGGAGCTATATACTGTACTCTTTTCCCTTAGCTATGGTTTTTTATCCCAATGGGTTTTTCCTAGCAAGGTTTTTAATGAGACAGTATTCCACTCATATTACAATAGAGAAAGTTTATACCATATGTCTGAGGGGGAGTGTTATAATGGCATAATGGCAAACATATTGTCCCACCTCTTTTGTTTTTTTTCTCTTTGTTATGTGTATATTATGACTGCTCACAAAAACTGGTTGTGCTCCTCTTCTCATTTCTTCTATCAAAACAACAGCTTCCTGTTTCTCTTCCATTTACTTATCATCCGATATTTTAAAGAAAGCTTGATAGGTCCTTCTTCATATACAGAATCAAATTAATAAGTTACTTAATAATTTGCCTTCTCCTGTCATAGTGTCATCCCAAACTTGGCTCTATTCATGTTTTATATTTAAAATTTTAAAAATATTAAGTAAAATACAATTTAATAGGTCATTATAAATTACAAACATGAATTTGATTGAGAAATTATTGAATTTATAGGTAGATTAAATACAAAACAAACTATTTCTCATAAAAGAAAATATCACAATCTTTTGGTTATATAGTCACATACAACATTCAAATATTATTTGAACGGTAACAGAGTTATTCTTATGTGTGTCAACATGATAATTATTATTTCAGAAAAAAAATACCTCAAATTCAAAAGAAATCCACAGCAAGGTGCAGTTTTAATATCAGTTTATGTTACAAGTAAAAACTAAATAATCAACAGAAACAACTCATAAACTAAGATTCACAGGTAGCTGAAACATTTTGTGCATCAGATTATGAATTTCAACATTATTCACGCTACCAAGTAAACCACACTCCCTCAATCACAAGAACACCTTCAATTTCAAGATTTGTTCTTGATTTGTTCAAGATTTGTTTCTTGATTTGTTCTTGATTTGTTCAAGATTTGTTCAAGATTTGTTCTTGATCTCTACAACTTCATACGAATTGATCTTCCATCATTCCAAGATCTTAACGTCAATCGATCCTTCAATTACTTCATGTTTCTTCTTCTTCATTGTGGGCAAAACAGCTGTTGCTAGACAACACTCATCTTCCTCGATGAACCCTAACACCAGAATCACCAGATCTCCATTGCTCCTACTCATCATCTCCATCACCTGCTTCTTCCTCCTCTTCTACACCTTCTCTCCCTTCTTCCCCGATCTCCTTACACGATTCCAACAAAAACCCGCTGAATCTGAACCCTATGTTCACCCGTTCGTCGATTCACTCGAATTGTTCTTGAAAAAGATCGGAGCTTCGGGATCTCGCGTCGTCGTCCCGAGGATACCGTCGGTGATCCGGCGGCTGGAGATTATGATCAAGTGAGGAATTGGACGATCGCATTTGAGAAGGGAGAATGAAGGCGATTTGTTCGTTGGTTCTCCTGTAGGGTTTATGTTTATGAGATGCCTGCGAAGTTTACTTACGATATGCTTTGGTTGTTTCGTAATACTTATAAGGAAACCTCGAATCTTACCTCTAATGGCAGCCCTGTGCACCGGCTTATCGAACAGGTTGATTGAAATTATTTTGGTCTTGATTGGTGATCGTTTGAGGTTGAAATTTTAAGTTGTGAGGATGTTTGGCTTTGGTTTTTGAATGTGTTTAAGCTAATTATTAGGTATAGTGATTATGTTGTGTGATTAGTTGCCTCAGCAACACTGAAATTTGATTGGCTTGATCATTTAGGGTTGATTTTACATGTTAATGCTTAAACACTCAGAATTTGCCTTACACTTGCACAGTCGATTATGTGGTCAGGGGGAGGTGCCGAGGTGGGAGGCTTTGCCTCTTTTGGAGGTCCAAGGTTCAACCTTGGCATTGGCGAATATTACTAACTTGGTGATAACCAGCCGTTCAAAAAAAAAAAAAGAAAGAAACAGTCGATTATGTAATTATCATAACTTCAAACGGTAGAAGCATGACAAACACTATTTTCTGCAGTCTATGTTGTTACAGTTGATTATCTGGTTCTGATTATTTTATATCAGTATATCACATTGGCACTTTTGGAATAAAAAACGCAATGCTGATAGTCCCGTATGTTAGCTTACAAATCTGTTTCTATTTTATTTGCAGCATTCATTGACTACTGGCTGTGGGCAGATTTAATTGCTCCTGAATCAGAAAGACGTATAAAAGTGTTGTACGCGTTGATCGACAAGAGGATGCTGACCTGTTTTATGTTCCTTTTTTCACAACTATTAGTTTCTTCTTGTTGGAAAAACAACAATGCAAGGCGCTTTATAGGGTGTGAGTGGATACCAGTCTTTACTTATTATAAGTTTCTTTACTTCTTATACCAGTTATCACACCAAAGTGTATTTTATTTCACGCTTTTGTCATTGTATGTAAAGATTGTTTTTTTCCTATTGAATTTAAGTAACCTCCTACGGCAGGTGAGATAGTTACTCGGCACATTGCCATGTCATCAAACAACATTATAGGAGGAGACGTGCATTCAGTGGTAAAATATGAAATATGTTACATACAACAGGAAAGGAAATATTTTTTGTAGCATACAACAAAAAAGTAGAAAAAAAAAAGATTGCATTTTGGTATGATTAACCCATAACATATAGTAAAAAGTTTTATGTACACTGATTATTTAAATACACGCATACATACATAATTGGAGTGCAAAGTTGCATTATCTTGGATAGTATTATCAGGAATAGAATGACCATGCAACTAATTATAGCACCTACTGTATATAGACATTGAGAATTAATCAAAACATGCTTCTTATGATTCCAGGAAGCATTGAAGTGGGTTACTGATCAACCGCATGGAAGCGATCTGAGGGAAGAGATCATATATTCCAATTCATCATCCATGGTCTTTCAAATCTGTTCGCAAGTTTGTGAAAAACGCGATATGGTTGTTACCGGATATGGACTCCACAGGAACTGGTATCTTTTCAATCTTAACATTATAAGGGTGTCTGACATGTCATTTTGAAAGTGGTTTTGTGATATAGAATAATCATGATAAAATAATAGTTGTAACAAATGGATTGGATGTGGTTATATGTTTGTGTTTGACAAGTTCTAATTTTTTAAGATTACATGTAAAATGACTCCTAAATAGTGAGATAGTCAGACGGATTTTGTTGCAGCTACTCCTAAACTTATTATTTAACTCCTAAGATAATCAGATAATCAGAGTCAGATTCACTTCCAAACACTAGAAATTGGTCATCAGATAACAACTCCCACAACACAATTTAATTTATGACTTTACATTTTCTTATCTTAAAATATTTCAGGTACAAGCCCGGCCAGTTTCACTTGAAAAAGATTTGATACTTCCTTATGTTCCAAATCTTGATTTATGTGATGCCAAATGCTTATCCGAAAGTGCTTCAAGAAGAACTACACTGCTCTACTTTCGTGGGAGGCTTAAAAGAAATGCTGTATGATTTTCAGCCAAATTTGGAAGCTGATTTTGTTTATTTTCATTTAATTTCTTACGACCACTTGCAAGTTCAAAATCCCATATCTTCCATCCTAATTTTACAATCTCATATCTACCCTTTCAAAACACGAATTTGAAAACCTTTTTACTATGAATCATCTCAGCTCATAGTGTTCTATTCGTTTATTAAATTTACTTATTACTATGTAATGCGTAAATATGATAGTTTGTGTTTTGAAAGGATATTTGAGGGGGGATTAGAAAGGGTATATATGAAGTTGCACCTTTTCTCTTTTAAAAGCGGTTTACATAATTACATGTGATGTTCAACTATAATATTCTAATTTCAGGGAGGAAAAATACGTTCTAAACTGGGGCTGAACTTGGTAATGCTGATGATGTCGTCATTGAAGAAGGAAGTGCTGGAGAGGCAGGGAAAATAGCAGCACAATCTGGCATGCGCAAGTAAATTTCTGTTTCTGAATCATTTTGTAAAGGGCTGTTTCTGAATATTCACAGGGTGTTTGGATTTGTGTTTCGAAACTGATAATCTGATTATTGTGGCTGCAATAATCATTATTTAATTTTGGATGAACAAATTCTTGTTTTAACTACTAGATCATTTTCATATAGTAAGTTCTTGCTAATCAATGGTAAAATGAAATTACCTAATTGTCCCTTTTAATCTGATTTGAGAGTTTTTCACTCATATTTAGTTTCTCATTTATTTTAACAAGGATGCCCATTATTTGTCCTTTATATTCTGGATATTTAGATAAATCAGAAAATGCCAAACACTCAAACGACTGATTATCTGTTACAACTCCAAGCACAGAAACAAGAGCCAAATACCATCTCCAACAACTCATTTCATCTGATTCTGACTATTCAATATCACACACACTTTCAAATTGCACATCCAAACCCCTTGGTTTTACCCTGGTTGTGTCTGTATCTTCTTTTAAATTTGTTTATTTTGGCATGCAGGTCTATATTTTGCCTGAGTCCAGCTGGCGACACACCATCATCTGCTAGATTGTTTGATGCAATTGTTAGTGGTTGCATACCGGTTATAGTTAGCGATGAACTCGAGCTTCCATTTGAAGGGATCCTTGATTATCGTAAGGTAACATGGATTTCAAGATTAATGTAAATTAATTGCAATAGCTTCTGTAACATCATGCATTTGCTAATTAGAAAGACTAGTTACAGGCTATTTATCATCATTTGATCTTAAATTGAAACATTAGTCAAACATCGAGTCATCAATTACTGATGCTTCAATCCAATCACTTATTGCAGATTGCTTTATTTGTTTCTTCAAGTGATGCTGTGCAGCCAGGCTGGATTTTGTCATACCTGAGAAGTATAAACCTACTCAGATAAGAGAAATGCAAGATAAGTTAGCCAGGTTTGTAACTATGCAAATGCTAGTTTAAAATCATGCTGTAACATCTGTTCCATTTTTGCCCTCACTGATACATCTTAGATCACTGATCATAACATTGTTTTGTGGAGCTTATTTACTGACCCTGGTTTCCGGTTATAAGTCTCTTCATGAGACACCCTATTTTTCAGTTGAATGTCAAGTTATCTTATATTACTAATCATCTGCTAAATGAAAAATAGATCATTTCAGGCCATTAAAAAATAATATTTTAATAATATTGTTTTCCAATGTTCTGTATCTTGATGATATTTCTGTATACTTGACAGTATGCTCGGCATTTCTTGTACTCCCATCCTGCTCAACCATTGGGGCCAGAAGACTTAGTTTGGAGAATGGTGTGCTTCTCTCTCTCATAGGCCTGGACTTATATAAATAGTTGTGGAATAATGGGCGGGCTTGTAACAAGTTAAAACGGGTCAGGTTGGGTTCTCTATAACATTTGTTTCCCAAAAAGTTCACATTTTTATGAAAACTAATGTGTCAAATATGATCACAGAAATTATATCGGTTTTTATAGTAGTTGAATTTTCTGAATGAAAATAGGAAATGGTTTCGAGAAGATTCATGCATTAAACACAACCCACCAAAATTAAACTTTTTTTTTGAGGTGATTGAGATAAAACACAACCCAATTGGACCTGTGCATAACTAAATGCAGAGGTGGTTTCTACACCAAAATTGCTTACTACAACAAGACACTTTGGTTTATGAACCAATTCTGAAGGTGTACAAATCACCTCCCTAAGTAAATGGAAGCACGTTGACACCTCCACTATGATTCATTTGCCAATCTGAACGTTTCTTCATAACATTTTGTGACGTGTTAACAGATGGCGGGTAAATTAATAAACATCAAACTTCACATACGAAGATCACAACGTGTCGTGAAAGAGTCAAGAAGCTTTGTATGTGTGATTGCAGGCGTCCCAACACTACTTTCCCCTTGCTCCTAATGAGGTTGTCTAGAGATCAAATCCTTCACAATGTTGTCCATTTATAAATATCAAAACACTATTTATTGTCTTTACATCATAGATTGTTTGTACAAGATTTTGTTTGTTTATGTGATAGAAGAATTTTGAGGTATGAAGAATCATAGAAACGATGATGATGAATGTGTGGGAATCATATGATATATCAAAGAGTGGTGTGAAGAAGCATCATGGGACGTGCAACCCATATGCATTCCATGATTGAAAACATCACTTTCAAGCTTCCTTATTTAATAAATTATACATTATTATTCTAAGATTTAATCTTACACGATCCTTCCTATTAATAAAATATACGATACACACTATTTGAATATGTTTTCGTTTGAACTTGGGGTAGTAATATTAGTTAGATTCTTGATTGTAATAATCAAAATATACGGTAAATATTATCTTGATGTGTTTTTATTTGAAGTTCTAATAATCATATATTAGACGTAACTAGCTTTAGTAAACCTGTGACACGGGTTGAATGAATAAAATAATAAAACAATAATATAAACTTTTTAAAAAAATATAAACTTTTTTTAAAAAATAAACATTTGTTTTAAAACAAACCCTATAAAATGTCATTTTTAAAAATTTTTCTATTTAAATCTCAAATTTGATTATTTTTTGTTTTTAAAAAATGACTTTTTAAAAATACAAATTTTAAAATATTTCGTATTTTTAAAAAAGTTTTTATGCTTTGAAAAGTTTATTATAAAAAAACTATTTATTTAGAAATGACATTAATAAATAGATTTCTTTCTTAATTTATTAAATCTAAAAAGGTGTTAAAGCATATTATTAGTAATGAAGATAATTGTTTAATAGGAGAGAGAGGCGGGAAAATTTTGGTGAAAATGATTGTGGTCCTGTCACGTGTCATTCAAGATACCTTTTTATTAGAGTAGGTAGATTTTACTTTATTGTCAAACTAGGTTACAATCCCGTGTGATACACGGACTAAAAAATTTATTGTTACATGGTTTATAAATAAAAAGTTTTTAAATATTATGTATTATACGGATTGAATAAACACATGTATTACACATTCGAAAATTTAAAGTTAACATATTTGAAATTTTAATTATGGAATGTTATTAATCAATAAATAGATATTATAGCTGATGGCGTCAGGGTTGACCCAAGCCCTGGCCCAATTACCTGCAGTTCCGACCCACTGTTGAGCCCGATCGAAGACCCAAGTTGAGCCCATCTGGCAGATAACTTGGATTGCAAGCTGGGAGTTATTTTTAGCTATTATTTTATTATTGAATTTGTGTTTGATTCAGTTTCCTTTTTCATGTTTGTTGCCTAAAGTCTTGGCTAGGTTTAGGCTTTAAATACTTATGTTTTCTCTTTGAACGGGGATTATTGGTGTTTTTTTCTGAATAAGAATTTACCCAGCTTGTTCTTGTGTTTGTTTGATCCAACGTGACTGCATATTGCATCAGTTGGTATCAGAGCACGGAGATCAACCATGGACGGACGTGGAAGACACGCTCATCGACGGGCTCGTAGATTCGCCGACCGAGGCAACGAAGACTTTCGACGCGACCCACGTGACATCGACGAGATTGCACGTCTACAACAGCGGATCCGGGATCTCGAGTTGCAGCACGAGCCTCGTTTTAATGAGAAAAACGAGACCGACCCGAACATCTGGGATGACGGGAACGGACCTCACAACCCTTTCGCACGAGATTGGGAAAACCCATTTGGGCGACAGGAACCCCAAGACCAGGAGGACCCTCTTCGAAACTTAGGAATCAAGATCGAGATTCCCGAGTTTGATGGTAAAATTCAACCCGACGAGTTTCTGGACTGGCTCCATACGGTCGAAAGAGTTTTTGACCTCCGCGATATTCCTGACAGGTACAAAGTTAAAATTGTGGCTATTAAACTACGTAAATATGCTTCGTTGTGGTGGGAGCATGTGAAAAAAAAAACGGGCTCAAGAAGGGCGGCCTAGGGTTACCACTTGGGAAAAGATGCGGAAACTATTACGAGAAAAATTTTTACCTCCTAACTATCGCCAAGAAGCCTTCTTGGATTATCATAGCCTCTCCCAGCGGTCATCAACCGTTGAGGAAATAATTGCTGAATTTGACAGGTTGAGAATGCGTTGTGGTGCTGAAGAGGAAGAAGAACAGGTCATTGCCCGTTTCTTTGGAGTCCTACGACCCGAAATCGCTGATGTGGTTCAATTACAGCCCTATTGGACTTTTGATGATGTTTGTCAATTGGCCTTAAAGGTAGAGAAACAACTTAAAGCCAAGAGCAGACTCCACCTGTTCGGGCTACACCCTTCAAACCCGAGACGTCCCGGACCCCGTTCAACCCGAGACATCCCGGGCTGCCTCGAACACTCCAGCCAACAGTCGCCTCGGGCCTTCCAAGACTGAGGTTTCTTCCGCCGCCCCTCTTGGGGCTTCTCGTGCACCTAGATGTTTCAAATGTGGGGGACTCGGGCATTATGCACGGGATTGTGCTAACACCCAGCTGGTCACTCTTACCGAAGACATTCCTCCCGTATATGACCCGAAGATGATCAAACAAAAGATGAACAGGCTGAAATTATTTACCCAGATAAGGGTGAGTCTCTAATTGTTCAACGAGTACTCAGTATAGCACCAAACCGGACAGCTGACGATACCCTTTGGCTACGCAACAACATCTTCCGCACTCGATGCACGGCTAAAGGAAAATCTGCACGATTATTATTGATGGGGGTAGCTGCGAAAATATGGTCTCAACCACCATGGTCGAAAAACTTGGTTTAAAGCCCGAATCCCATCCCGATCCCTATCAGTTGACATGGCTAAAAAAGGGAAACGTAGTAAAGGTAACACAGCGGTGTTTAGTCCAATTTAGCATCGGGAACCGTTATTCTGATGAGGTGTGGTGCGAAGTAATTCCCATGGACGCATGCCATATCTTGTTGGGAAGACCCTGGCAGTATGATAGACGAACCCGTCATGACGGGTTTCAAAATACATATCATTTAAGAAAGATGGCGTGAACGTGACTTTAGCTCCCCTCGACGCTCGCGCAACTGGAACCGAGGCATTAGTTCTTACTAAATCTGCATTCTTGGACTTCACTCGACACACGGACTCACCGATTATGTTGGCTTTAGTGATCACGGAGACAAACGCAACAGCCCCTGCGCCGCCGGCTGAGTTACAGCCCTTACTCACTGAATTTCTTGATGTGTTTCCAGCAGAAATTCCCGCGGGCTTACCGCTGGTCCGAGAAATCCAGCACTGCATCGACCTTGTACCCGGTTCGGTCATTCCCAACAAACCTGCTTACCGCATGAACCCAAAAGAATACGAAGAGCTACATCGACAGGTTAGTGAACTTCTTGATAAAGGGCTAATCCGTGAAAGTATGAGTCCTTGTGCAGTCCCGGCCCTTCTGGTCCCCAAGGCTAACGGAACGTACCGGATGTGCGTCGATAGCCGAGCAGTCAACAAAATAACCATAAAGTACAGGTTCCCCATACCACGTTTTGAAGATCTCCTCGATCAATTACATGGGTCTGCGGTGTTCTCGAAAATTGACCTGCGTAGCGGATACCATCAGATACGAATGCGGCCCGGAGATGAATGGAAGACCGCTTTCAAAACACGGGATGGGTTGTATGAGTGGATGGTGATGCCTTTTGGTCTCTCAAACGCACCAAGTACGTTCATGCGCCTTATGAATCATATTTTTAAACCGCTGATTGGTCGATGCGTCGTCGTCTACTTTGATGACATTTTGGTCTTTAGTGCCACTTTACAACAACACCTGCACCATCTCCGGCAGGTCTTCTCAATCCTACGCGAGCAGAAACTTTATGCTAATCGTGAAAAATGTTGTTTCTTGTCTCCCGAAGTTTTGTTTTTGGGTTATCTTGTTTCAGGTAATGGCATTCGGATGGACGAATCTAAGATCGAAGCAATTTGACATGGCCCACGCCATCTACACTACACGAGGTGCGGAGTTTCCATGGGCTGGCGTCCTTCTATCGCCGGTTCATCCGAAATTTAGTTCGATTGCGGGTCCTATTACTGACTGTTTGAAAGGAAATTCCTTTCATTGGACTTCTGCAGCTTCTAAAGCTTTCGACGAACTCAAGCGATGTGTTACTCAAGCTCCTGTTCTGGCACTTCCTAATTTTCAGATTACTTTTCAGGTGGAATGTGATGCGTCGGGCTCCGGGATCGGGGGCGTCCTTAGTCAAGTGGGCCGTCCCATAGCTTTTTCAGTGAAAAGCTTAGCGAGGCTAAGCAGAAATTAGTACCTATGATAAAGAATTTTACGCCATCATACGCAGTTTGGAATATTGGCGGCACTACCTGCTCCACACGGAATTTATTCTATCTTCGATCATCAAGCCCTTAGGTTTATTCAAGGGCAACTTAAGCTCAACCCCCGCCATGCTAAATGGGTCGAGTTTTTACAAGAATATTCTTTTGTCATTCGGCACAAATCCGGGGCTACCAATACCGTCGCCGATGCCTTGAGTAGACGGCGAGCTCTTCTTACCTCACTTCAAGTGCGGGTGGAGTGGTTCGACAATTTTTGCACTTTGTATCCCGATGATCCAGATTTTTCAACGATATGGGAGACTTGTCGAGTAGCACCGATGGCTGGTCATTCACTACAGGATGGGTTCTTGTTTAAAGGGGTGCGATTGTGTGTCCTAAGTGTTCGTTACGGGATGCCATAATTCTTGAAGGCCACCAAGGGGCATTGGCAGGTCACTTTGGGAGAGATAAAACTCTCAAGTGGTTAAAGAACGATTTTTCTGGCCGAAAATGAGTGTTGATGTCACTCGCATTATTGACAGGTGTCGTACGTGCCACATTGCAAAATCTCATCACACCAATGCGGGTCTTTACACCCCACTACCAGTTCCCGATGGTCCATGGGAAGACGTCAGCCTTGACTTCGTTGTAGGTCTCCCCTTAACACAACGCAAGAAGGATTCTGTTATGGTAGTGGTCGATCGTTTTTCTAAAATGGCTCATTTGTTCCATGTGCCAAAACTTATGATGCAAGTCAAGTCGCCCGCTTGTATTTCGAGGAAATTGTACGCTTACATGGTATTCCTAAGACATTGACATCGGATCGGGATGTCAAGTTTGTTGGTCATTTATGGCGGACTTTATGGAGAAAACTAGGTTCCCGTCTTAATTTTAGCAGTGCTCACCACCCCAAAGTGATGGTCAAACTGAGGTTACAAATAGGAGCCTGGGGAACTTATTGCGTAGTTTGGTCGGTGCTAATCCCAAACAGTGGGACCTTGTTTTGCCTCAGGCGGAGTTCGCTTATAATCGCTCCTCACATCGTTCTACAGATATGAGTCCATTTATGATTGTTTACGGTCGGAACCCATTTACACCATTGGATCTTGCTCCTCTTCCTGCGGTTACACACTATAGTGCCGAAGGTGAGGATCAGGCTGCCCAATTAAGCTAATTCATGAACAGGTACGCGACAAGATTGTCAATAACAATATCGTTTATCAAAGGAGAGCTAATGTCAAGAGAAAAAAAGTAGTCTTTCAAACAGGCGACCTTGTGTGGGTACACCTTAGCAAAGAACGTTTTCCGGGTGGAAAGGCAAGCAAGCTACAGCCCCGTGCGGATGGGCCTTTTAAAGTTTTGGAACGTATAAATGACAACGCGTACAAGATCGATTTGCCTGGCCATTATAGTGTTTCTGCCACTTTCAACGTAGCTGATCTTTCACCATTTGTCCCGGATCTGGATGACCCCCTTGACTCGAGGACGAGTCCTTCCGAAGAGGGGGAGGATGATGGCGTCAGGGTTGACCCAAGCCCTGGCCCAATTACCTGCAGTTCCGACCCACTGTTGAGCCCGATCGAAGACCCAAGTTGAGCCCATCTGGCAGATAACTTGGATTGCAAGCTGGGAGTTATTTTTAGCTATTATTTTATTATTGAATTTGTGTTTGATTCAGTTTCCTTTTTCATGTTTGTTGCCTAAAGTCTTGGCTAGGTTTAGGCTTTAAATACTCATGTTTTCTCTTTTGAACGGGGATTATTGGTGTTTTTCTGAATAAGAATTTACCCAGCTTGTTCTTGTGTTTGTTTGATCCAACGTGACTGCATATTGCATCAATAGCATTCATAATTAAGAGTAGAGAGAAGCGGAAAAAACCAATTATTAGATGGCCTAGAATGATGACACGTGTCCGAATTTATTTTTATTATTAGTAAGAGATTATCTTTATTTCTTTCATAATCAATATGTGGGATTTTTTCCCTCATATAGGAGATTTGAGTGTTTTTATAGGAAAAAAGTGTTTACATATTTGTTTGAGTTAAAAAGTTTGCTTATTTAAACAATGAGTGGTGTTTGGTTTGTTGGGTTCCTTAAAACCAACTGGAACTAAAACGTTTTGTTTTAATTTTTAAATTTAAAAAAACTGAACTCGGACCAAAGTTTTAAATTTTAAGAAAATCTTATGATTGAATAATTATCTCATTCCATGTTTAATTACAGCTATATTCTATTTATAAAAATATAAGAATCCTAAACATTTATATCAACCCAAGAAATATCAAATCAAAAGTAAATCTAATACTCTACTATATGCTGCATCTTACTACATGGATTCACAAGTTCTATGAGTTTAACGGGTACTTCGTGTCTTACAACATGATATAGATAAGTCCTACTAGTTTACAAGTTTGCTAGCAACGGTTTAAATAAATAAATTCGAGAATTAAATGTCAAAGTTAATTATTTGACTTTAGTTTTCAACTAAATATCTTTGTGGTAATTAGTATGTTCCTCAACAAAGTAATCGTGAATTCAAATACCGTAAGAGGAGTCACAATCCATCTCTCATTCTCATTCTTATAACTACACTAAAAACCACAAATTATTTAAGTCTTTTTTATATTAAAAATGGTTTTCTAATTTAATAATTACCTTAATTACAAATAATATTATTTAAACTTTTTAGATTAAAAATGGTTTTCTAATAAATTAAGAAAGATATCTTTTTATTAATGTAGTTTCTAAAGAAACAAATTTATATAAAATAATTTTTTTAAACATCAAACTTATTTAAAAAATATGAAATATTTTAAATTTAGTGTTTTTTAAAAAGAAATTTTTTTATAAACAAAAAAATAATTAATAATAAGAGTTATAATATGGATATTTATAAATGACAATTTTTAAACAAAATGTTTATTTTTTTTTTGATTTTTTTTAAAAGTTAACATCGTTGGTTTATTACTTATAGTTTTTATCCCTACGTAATTTAAATCATGTCTTATCTTAGAATGTCATTTTATAATTGTAACACCTCAAAATTTCCGAATTAAACCATTTAATAAGAATGAGCTTTGTTAATAATTAATTAATATAAATAAGGAAATGTAGGTTATGGACTAAATTAACCATAATGCTAAGTTTTGATGGGTTTAAGGGTGTTTAATTAGCCCTTAAACATGCATGACCAGTCTTCATCCCTTCATTTGTAACCCTAGTCCCCAAGCTTCTAGAGAGAGAAAGTAAAGAGAGAAAGTAAAGAGAGAAAGTGAAAAAAACTCAAGGATTTGATGTGCTATTGTGGAAGATATTGAAGATCTGCAAATTAGAGCTTCAAACCTCAAGAAATGAGCAACAAATCAATGTAACAATCGTCCTCTAAAAATCTTTGTAGAACAAATCCGAATTCTAGGGTTTTGGGTTCAAAAGTTTCAATGAATCACATAAAGGTTACATCTTTACGTATAAAAACATGTAAAAACGTTAGATATAGTTTCATGGATGATAAACCAGGGATTTGGATGTAAAAAGTCAAGATTTTAGGTTAAAAACGGACTGGTTCATCATTTTTGCACGTCCAGCGAAACTGTAAGCCCGATCAGCGAAATCGTGGACTCATCCAGCGAAACTAAGAGAATTCCCAATGAAAGTATAGTTTCGCTGGTAATTTCGCTAGTGCCCTAGTTAACCAGTAGAACTGCGAACCTAGGAAATTCTAACGAAAGTTGGGCGCACCTGGCAGCGAAACTGTCGTGCGAGGCTGCTGAACGAAACTGGTAGCGAAACTGCCAGCGAGCCTACCAGCGAAACTGCCAGCGAGCCTACCAGCGAAACTGTCAGTGAAACTAGCAGCGAAACTGTCAGTGAAACTAGCAGCGAAACTAGCAGCGAAATTGCATAGAAATGACATATTTGAGTGTTGACTTATGTGTAGGTTGTGTAGTGCGAATCTAGCCTAGGAAGCTTAGTCGTGAAACTATATACTTTGACCAGGTGAGTTCTAGACCCCCTTATGTAAAGTTTTCCATGTTTTTGGGGCTATATATACAGTAAACCTAAGGTTTTAAAGGTAAATATTTCAAGAGGTTTTAACAAGAAAATAAATTTTCCTATAACAAAATATGCTATATAAAGTTCTTAAAATAAAATTTTTGTGCGCTGACCTGGCAGCCCGACCCTAGCCAAGGGCGTTGCCCCTTGGACCCCACTAGGGGCTGCTGTCCATAGACCCCCGCTGTCCCACGGAGGGTCGGTTATACGGTGTATGTTATTCTGTCTTCCCGATTATAGTTATGCTCCATGGTAAACTGTATTTGATATGTTGCATACTTAGTAAGTAAAATGTTATATATTAAAATGAAAGATAAAACTAATGAAAAGTGGAACTAAAGTAATGTTACCCCCGGGCCCGTATCATGATGAAAAATCTTGCAAGCACTATGATGGACTTCACTTATGTGGGTCTAATGTATGATGAGGATCTGTATTCATGAGCATGCCATATGTCTTGCAGTGTGGATCAACTGTCGGGGGTTAGCTGTCGCGTTTATGTGTACCGACAGGGATCGATATTCGTTGTCAATCAACAGGGGGCTCTTGGTGTGTGGAATCTCATTTAAGATGAAGTGAAAGATAATAAAAGAATAAAAGAAAGATAATGAACATATTTAATGATACGATACGTCGCAAGAAATGTTATATGTTATGATGTATGCGTGATCATCAAAAGAAAGAAAAGTATATATTTTATTATATTACTTAAAATTATGACTCACTCAGTAAATCTGACTTTATGCATAATAGTTGACAGGTTAAGGCTGATGCTCAGGATGACACAAGGATGTAAGTTACTTGGCGTTCGATGAATGTCATCCATGTTTATGAAATCATTTTTTTGTTTGAGAAGTACAATGTTTTATTTATTTGGGAGACAAATGTATGATTACTACATGACCTACAAGTTTCAAATGAATGTTTATTTAATTCCCTTGCAATGTTTTATTTATAAAGTGATTTATGCTATGATTAACCAACTGTGAGGCTTATCGGGAACGATGCCTTACAATAATTCAGTAAATATTATTATATTAATATTTTATTATTCAACTATTTAATAAAGCTAGTTAAATAATGTTTTTTATACCTTATTTTATCATTACTTTTTCTCTCTCATCCACTTACAAATCATTTTAAAAAATATTAAAAATTTCATGTGGGTTGTACCGTGTTTTTCTAAATATAAAAAAACAAAATACAACCCCTATAAATTTTATTTTTTTTACTCACAACCACTTATAATCATCCCTATAATACAAGGCATTCACTCATGAAAAAATGAAAAACTAACTGTGAATGGTTAAAATGTGTAATGATTATTTTTGTTTCAATACAATTTTCTTCGCTTATAAAGAAAAATGATGGATTGTAACGACTCCAATTTGAATAAAGAAATGTGGCGGTGATCGTGGGATGAAAGAATACTCAATAAACTCCACTTCTTGCAATTAACGCGTA
This sequence comes from Flaveria linearis, assembly GCA_024085815.1. Taxonomy (NCBI): domain Eukaryota; kingdom Viridiplantae; phylum Streptophyta; class Magnoliopsida; order Asterales; family Asteraceae; genus Flaveria; species Flaveria linearis. Next base: position 94,767,155 of record CM044002.1, read on the forward strand.
AATACAGGGCTTCACGTTCACATGTCATGTCGGACCATGACAGCTCTAATCGATCTCACCTCATTAGATCTACTACTACCACTATAATTGCAACATTCATCACCATTAAACCCCTAAAAACACTTTCATCACATGCTCTCACTCATCTGCATTCATCCATGTTTCTCCAATAGGTAATCATCATCTAATCACCGATTTCATCTTCAATCGCGCAATTCTGTTATCAAATCTCTACATTTTTAACGACCTCATTCATGTCCAATTGCTTCAGGATCTACTGAACTATATATGGCGTCCAACAAGTCCTTTAAACCTACTCGATCTAACCTCTCCATAAGCTCCGATGCGACGGACTCACAGCACAACAAACCGCCGTTGCCGCCGCAGGTCACGTTCGCTCGTCGGACGTCATCAGGAAGATACGTTAACTACTCACGAGATGATCTCGATAGTGAGCTTAGTAGTCAGGATTTCATGAACTACACTGTTCATCTACCTCCCACTCCTGATAATCAGCCGATGGATGCCATCTCGCAGAAGGTTGAAGAACAGTATGTTTCGAGCTCGCTGTTCACCGGCGGATTCAATGCGGTTACTCGTGCTCATTGATGGATAAGGTGATTGATTCCGAGATTAATCATCCGCAGATGGCGGGAGCGAAAGGATCGTCGTGTTCGGTGCCTGGATGTGATGCGAAAGTGATGAGTGATGAACGGGGGATGGATATTCTTCCATGTGAATGTGATTTTAAGATATGTAGGGATTGTTATTTGGATGCTGTGAAAACAGGTGATGGTGTGTGTCCAGGGTGTAAGGAGGCGTATAAGACTACTGATGTGGATGAGCTGGAGAACAGTGGTGGTGGTGGGAGGCCGCTGCAGCTTCCGCCACCGGCGGGGATGTCGAAGATGGAGAGGAGGTTGTCGTTGATGAAGTCGACAAAGTCGGTGCTGATGAGGAGTCAGACGGGGGACTTTGATCATAACAGATGGCTGTTTGAGACCAGCGGGACTTATGGTTATGGGAATGCGATTTGGCCGAAAGAGGGAGTGATGGAGAATGGGAAAGGGGATGATCGTGTTGAGTCGTTGGAGCTGATGAATAAGCCTTGGAGACCGCTGACTCGCAAGTTGAGGATCCCCGCTGCTGTTCTGAGCCCTTATAGGTACATCTGGTTGCTTTGATCTTTGTTTTATATGTCTCTTGTTTGTGCATTGGCCAAGATTCATAACCATTTGGTAGTAGAATTTAGTGAATCATATGCTAACTAGAAGATTTTAATTTGGTTGAATGAATCTTTTAGTCCTTCAAAAACTAGGCATCTTGTTAATTTGGTATAAATTCTAGGCATTCTTCAGATTTTGATGATAATGCTTTGATGCAAAGGTTCAATAATCAGGCTTTAGTATTTGGATAAACAGATCAGACAAGCAACTAACTAGTTTTGGATAATCTCAGTCCCGTGCTAAATGCTTGATTAAGGATAAATTAGAGATACTTAATTGCACATTCTTTTAAGCTAAATCAATCGGCAAAACCACATCCAAAATACTATCTACTAACAAGATGTTTACTATAGCTCATAATCTGATTTTGATTGTACATTATCACTTCAAAACAGACATCCAGACACCTTTATATCCTTTCAGTTAGTATATTGCCTTACTTATCCCTCTATTTCATAATATCCAAAAATTTTGTTTATGGTATATGTTTTCATGTATGTTAATGAGTTGTATTATTTTCTGTTATTTGATATGCAGGCTTCTTATTCTTGTTCGAATGGTGGTTCTTGTATTATTCTTGGCTTGGAGAATCAACCATCCAAACAATGATGCAATCTGGCTATGGGGAATGTCAATTGTCTGCGAAGTGTGGTTCGCCTTTTCTTGGATCCTTGACCAGTTACCTAAAGTCAACCCAGTCAACCGTGCCACCGATCTTAACGTCTTGAAAGAAAAATTCGAATTACCGACCCTAAACAACCTACTGGAAAATCTGATTTACCAGGAATCGATATTTTCGTTTCAACTGCAGATCCAGAAAAAGAACCTCCACTTGTTACTGCAAACACCATTTTATCAATTTTAGCTGCTGATTATCCTGTTGAAAAGCTTGCATGTTATGTTTCTGATGATGGTGGTGCACTTTTAACCTTTGAAGCAATGGCAGAAGCTGCAAGTTTTGCTAACATGTGGGTCCCATTTTGTAGAAAACATAATATTGAACCTAGGAACCCAGAATCTTATTTTAATTTGAAGAGGGATCCTTACAAAAACAAGGTGAAGCCTGACTTTGTGAAGGATCGTAGACGGGTAAAACGGGAGTTGATGAGTTTAAGGTTAGGATTAACGGTCTTCCGGATTCGATACGTAGACGGTCTGATGCGTATCATGCACGCGAGGAAATTAAGGCTATGAAACAACAGAGACAGAAGACAGATGATGAACCTATAGAGAGTATTAAGGTTCAAAAGGCTACATGGATGGCTGATGGAACTCATTGGCCTGGAACTTGGTTAACTCCTGCACCAGAACACTCAAAAGGAGACCATTCTGGAATTATTCAGGTAAGCATATTATCTACTAATATTAACGGGTGCGCCAATGCGCAATATGGACGATTTGTCAGTTTTAACTGTTTGTGAACACCCTACTTTGGATATAGGGATTTTGAATCTTATTATTTGATTAGTTGGGGTCAAATAATGAGTTTCATACTAGCTGCAACAACAAGATTGCATACTAGTGGTTATTTAGAGGTTAAATAATCAGTTCTTAATAACGTTAGATTATGATAGTTAGAATACGTCCAAACACGCAACAAGTTCTGTTACAATTAATAACCTGTTTCTTTGATTATGACAGTTTAATATAACACCCCTAAATGGCTAAATTATACATTCATGACTAACGCAGGTGATGTTAAAACCTCCAAGTGAAGATCCACTGCATGGCACGGAAGATGATTCCGGGATGCTTGATTTCACTGATGTTGACATTCGTCTTCCGATGCTCGTATACGTATCACGTGAAAAACGACCCGGTTACGACCACAACAAAAAGGCAGGAGCCATGAATGCACTGGTTCGAGCCTCTGCGATCATGTCAAACGGGCCATTCATCCTCAACCTCGACTGTGACCATTACATCTACAACTCACAAGCCATGAGGGAAGGCATGTGTTTCATGATGGACCGAGGCGGTGACCGCATCTGCTACGTCCAGTTTCCTCAAAGATTCGAGGGAATCGACCCCTCCGACCGTTACGCCAACCACAACACCGTTTTCTTTGATGGAAACATGCGGGCCCTTGATGGGCTTCAAGGGCCCGTTTACGTCGGGACAGGTTGTCTGTTCCGACGAATCGCGCTTTACGGGTTCGACCCGCCGAGATCCAAAGAACGCCACCCAAGCTTTTGTAGCTGCTGCTTCACGGGCCGAAACAAAGCCAAATTCAGCACGCCAGAAGAAAACCGGGCTCTACGAATGGGGGACTCGGACGACGAAGACATGAACCTTTCCCTCGCACCCAAAAAGTTCGGAAACTCGACCCTTTTAATCGACTCCATCCCAGTAGCCGAGTTCCAAGGCCGCCCACTTGCCGACCATCCAGCCGTCAAGAACGGGCGGCCGCCAGGCGCTCTAACCATACCCCGCGAGCTCCTGGACGCATCCACCGTAGCCGAAGCCATAAGCGTGATCTCATGCTGGTACGAGGACAAAACCGAATGGGGCCATCGCGTCGGGTGGATCTACGGATCCGTAACCGAAGACGTGGTCACCGGGTACCGAATGCACAACCGAGGATGGAAATCTGTCTACTGCGTAACCAAACGCGACGCCTTCCGCGGCACAGCTCCGATCAACCTGACCGACAGACTCCATCAAGTTCTCCGATGGGCCACCGGATCAGTCGAGATCTTCTTCTCCCGCAACAACGCACTGTTAGCAAGCTCAAGAATGAAGCTTCTGCAACGAATCGCGTATCTCAATGTCGGAATCTACCCATTCACATCCATCTTCCTCATAGTCTACTGTTTTCTCCCGGCACTCTCCCTCTTCTCCGGCCAATTCATCGTTCAAACGCTAAACGTAACATTCCTCGTGTACCTACTGATCATGACTCTCACCATCGTCATGCTGGCAGTACTCGAAGTAAAATGGTCAGGTATCGAGCTAGAAGAATGGTGGAGAAACGAACAGTTCTGGTTAATCGGAGGCACAAGCGCCCACCTCGCCGCAGTTCTTCAAGGTCTCCTAAAAGTCATCGCCGGAATCGAAATCTCCTTCACGTTGACATCCAAATCCGCCGGAGAAGACGAAGACGACGAGTTCGCGGATCTGTACATCGTCAAATGGACGTCACTCATGATTCCTCCATTAACAATCATGATGCTGAACCTGATCGCTATAGCTGTAGGGTTCAGTCGGACGATTTACAGTACGATACCGCAGTGGAGTCGTCTTCTCGGTGGTGTGTTCTTCAGCTTCTGGGTGTTGGCTCATTTGTACCCGTTTGCCAAAGGGTTGATGGGGCGAAGGGGGAGAACACCCACGATCGTGTTTGTGTGGTCGGGGCTTATTGCGATCACGATATCGTTGCTGTGGGTTGCGATTAATCCTCCGGAAGGTCAGAATCAGATCGGGGGCTCGTTTCAGTTCCCTTGAGATTTGTTCATTTGTTTTTTATATTATATAACTTTGCTTTTTTGTTTTTTACTTGTATTATTGTTATTGTTATGGTTATGGTTGGTGGATAGAAGAGAGGGTGACGGTAAGTCGGTAATGGTAACACCCTTTTCCATAGTTGGTTCTATACTGTTTTGTAGTTTTGACTGTTGACAACTCAACAAGAGCATCTTTTTATAGTGTTTCCTAACGTAACGCCCCAAATCTCATGTCGAAGATCGGGTTCGGTCCGGTTAGGGCAAAGGCCTAAAACAGAATGTTTTTGGCGTGGTCCTAAATAGAAACTAAGAACTTGATTCGTTCTGATCTTCGGTCTGGTTTGGTCAATTCATCGTAAAGGACAATGTGCTTTTGCTTTTATATGATCGTTAATGAAAAATTTGTTTTAGGTGTTTACTTGTTGCTTTTTCAATAGTCGGGTTAAATGGACGTTTGAGTTTTTTTTGTAATAAACATTAAATAATATAACATTCTTGAAACTAAAATGGTGAAATTATAAAAATATGTGGCTAAATTGAGTATTGGATTCAAATGAAAGTTTCATGGTCCAATTGTTCAAGAAGGAATCAGATGAGTTTCGTGATTTTGAATCACATGAGTACGTTATTTAAAGGGCATATCACTACGGGTTATGTGAAATGTACATTTACTTAGCGAATACTACTATTGTTACGCATGCACTTTCAAGTGACACACCTACGCGTTATCACTACTGTAAATATTTTGAAAATGAATCATTTGATAGTGTTATGAAATATATAAAGAAAGTTTTTGGGATCATGGTTTTTTGTACGTAAACACCCAAAAAGATCCCCCTCCCCCCCCCCCCCCCTTCCCCCTCAACAATAAATGTGTAAAGCTCCGTCACTAGTTATGATGTGACATCCGATCAAACAGGTCAACGCTCAAAATTATTTTTATAATACTTTTATGATTATTTAATGATTATAACTGGTTGATTTCAGAACCCCTGCGTTAATGATACTAACAAACCTTGAAATCGGTTAACCGTTACTTTGAAAAATAATAAACGTAATAACACTAGTAATAATAATTGTAACAATGATAATAATAATTGTAATCATAATAATAGTTATAATAATAATAATGATTAATAAAAAATAATATTTGGAAGGCATGCATGGATGACAACTAAGGGGCTGTTTGGTAGGCTCTGAATCATTAAGTGCTGAATGGTTAAGAGGTCTGAATGGTTAAGAGGCTCTGAACCAGTAAGTGCTGAACCAAAATGTGCTGTTTGGTTGAATCTCTGAATGACTGTACAAAATGACAATTTTACCCCTCTGAATTATTTTGGGCTGATAAAATGTATCTGTTTGGTTAGATGTCTGAATGATGTACGTGAATGATCAATAGGTTAACAAATACAACATATTAAAATTCAAACTCAAAATATTTCAAATACAAGATACTAATATCCTTTTTTTAGCCATTTTCTTAAAAACTACCATTGATAATAAACTAGTAAACCAAAGTTTATTCAAACCATCAATATTCAAACCAATTTACAAACCAATTTACAACCTAAACCAATTTACAACCTACCATTGATAATAAACTAGCATCCATCAATATTCAAACCAAATTACAAGCTAAGTTTCAGCACACAATTATTACCAATATTTCCGAATCACCAGTTTAACGTCCCACAGTTCTTCACCCGTATTCCAGATGCTACCACCAGAACTCAGAGCCAATAGAAATCTGTTCCTGCAAATATAACCAATGTGTTTAACTATGGTAAAGTACGGGCAAACAACATTGTAAACCAAACAAGCGTGCACATTTTATCAACCTTTTACTTTCTATTTAGCGCTCAAACAATATTCTTTAGTATCAAGGTAAAGGTAAAAGAACTAGTCGTGTGTAACACCCGTAAATTTTTAGTAAAGAATCTAAAAGAATAAATAGAAAGAGAAAGGAAAGAAAAACAAAAGTTACTTTTGTTTAAGGGCCAAAAGTGTCAATTTGACAAACTTTCTATTAATTCTTTGTACAAAAGGTGGTATGGCACCCACGTTGTCTGCATTTTCACTACATTCGATATCTTTAGAGAGAGAAAGTAGAAGGAGCAGAAAACCCTCGGATTTTTGAAGAAGAATCTGTGAACTTGGAAGCTTTTGGTAAGAATTCTCTAGTTTTTGAAGTTTTAGATAATTCTAGAACCGTATGTGTGCTTATAAGTGTGTCTTGTGTGTTCGGGTGGTGTGGTGTGTGTGTTCTAGGTGTTAGAACAAGTTGAGAAGGTTCGGGTTGAAGAGTGTAAATTCGAAGAAGACGACTAAGGTGAGTTCTAGACCCCTTTTTACTGGTTTTTAAATGTTTGGGGCTGGAAAATGCATGCAAATATATTTTATAAAGTTTGGGTCGAAACCCGTATGAATGATTGTATGTATGTTTATATTTATGTTAGATCTATGCTTAGAACCATATGTATATGTTTTGAACTAGGCATTGTGATGTTTGGAACTTGGATTATGGTTTAGACACATGAGCAGGTTGCAAATAAGTCTGAAGTTTGACTTAGAACAAATAAGCAAAAGTTGGTAAGTCAACTAGTGGTCATACGACCAACAGTGTGGTCGTATGACCAGAAGATTTTGTATTTTTCTAAGTAATGGTGAGACTAATAGGACTCATACGACCAACAGTGGTCGTATGAATAAGTGATATGTTCTAAGTATGGACTCATACGACCAACAGTGGTCGTATGAATATATGATATTTTCTAAGTATGAGACCCACAGGACTCATACGACCAACAGTGGTCGTATGATCATGTGGAAATTTTCTAAGTGTGGACTCATACGACCAACAGTGGTCGTATGATCCAAATATGTTCCCAAGTCCAGGGGTGGTACGACCAGCAGTGGTCATACGACCAACAGTGTGGTCGTATGACCAGTTGATAAATCTAAGTGTTAAGTGAAAAGTCCAGCAGTGCTCATACGGCTAATAGTGCTCATACGCCCAGAGGGCTTATACGCCCAATAGTGCTAAAACGCCTAGACACTTAGAAATTTTCAGGAAATTTCCAGTAAGCCCGAAGTTCGAGGTTTGACCAGGGTTGACTAGGGTTAATAAATGATGATGTCTCATGCATATAATGATGAGTATGATTAACCCTAATTGTTACTAATATTATTATTAGTATATTACTGTTAACAATATTATTAAAATATTGTTAAGTAAGGTATGATGCTATGTATGATGATGAATGCATGATGATGAATGTATGATGATGAATGCATGATGATGAACGTATGATGAGTATGTATGATGTGTGTTCCTGATAATTTTGTATGCTTATCTTTCTGAAACTTTACGAATAACGAGAAATGAATTAATGAAGTATTACGTATCGTAAAGTGAAAGATAATGAAAGAGGAACATGATGACGAATGCATGTATTAACGAATGAATGAAAAGAAGAACGATGATGAATACATGCATTAATGAACGAATGAATTATGTCTTGCAAGCATTGAATAACGCGATTGGTCCTTCTATGTGATTGACCATGGTCATGGTACCTCTACCGCTTACCTCTAGTACCGGGCATACGCTCCCGTCATATGTTGACTACGGCCCGGTAGCTAAGACTGATTGGGGTGTAGCATATGGTATTGGTACAATTAACCTTTCAATGCGTGCAAGTAAGTATGAACGGGATTCTTGTCATTCGACCACAGTAATCATAGCCGAGTGCTATGAAGTGGGTAAAGCCTGACAGAATCCATACGAGAAGTTAAAGATAATGATTAATAACGAATGAAGAAGATAATAATGAATATTATCTATGTGTACGTATGATGTATGAACGCATGAACGAAAGGATACTTTTAAATAAGTAAAAGTATGTTTTAATACAAAACTAGAACTCACTCAGCAACGCTGACTTTTATGTGTTTTCCAGTTGGCAGGTAGTGTTGCTGAGGATGGCACGAGGCGGCTACTCAGCTCTTTTGGGATGGCATTCTTTTGTTAATGTTTTTGTAAGTAATGCAAACAAATGATATTTTGTAACAAGTGTTGTATTACTTTGCAAAAGCATTTTTAGTAAAATTTAAAGTTTCCGCTGCATGGTTTTTATTAAGTTATATTAAATGTATGTTTTATGGGTAATGACGACCAACTGTGAGGTGCCCGGGAAGGGGGCCTTACAAGTTGGTATCAGAGCCAAAGTTTAAGCGAAATGGGCAAAGTTTTTAAAACAAACCTAAACTTAAACTGAGAATGGGGCAGGGGGAATGGGAATGCCATCTGAGTAGCTGCGTGCCATCAGGTATTTTCTTGAAAGTTAACCAGTGTTACGTGCGCATGTTATGTGTTTATGTGTACTGTTAGACTTAGATACTAATGCAGTCAGGACAGGTAATGCTCGGGGTGTGAAGAGTAGAGTAAGTGGCTAATCACAACTGGCCACTGTAATTAGGGACTTACTATACTTAACATAAACTGAGCTATTTCCTTGAATGACCGTGTTGGTGTTTAAATCTTTCAGTGTGATAGAAGATGGTCGGTGGTAGATCATCGAAAGCCCCAATTGGTGGAGGCAGTGGCGGAAGTGGTACGGAACCACGAGTCACAAGAGGTAGGCCTAGAAAAGAGAAGAAGGTTCCCGAAGAACCTAATACTACTCCCTCGGGGGGGTGGATGAGAGTGATGATTTTAGGGCCTCGGTGAAAGAGGCAGTTGTTGAGGAGGTGCACCAGGTTATGCAGACGATCTTACCGTCTGTAATGACAGAAGTGTTAAAGGCAGTACGTGAGGACGATAGACGAGGAAGGAATCGGTCCTCAGGTAGACAACAACAGGAGGAAACAGAAACGGTACTATCTGATGATGAAGAGGAAGAAGAGCAGTTACAGGAGACTGCCAGGGGTTGTAACTACGGGGCATTCATGAGGTGCAAACCCCCAACTTTTGATGGGTCTGGTACTGCTACTGATGCTCACCAATGGGTGATGGAAATGGAAGCTGTCCTCGATATTAGTGATTGCCAGGAGGACAAGAAGGTGAAGTTTGCTACCCACTCTTTTACTGGGTCGGCCTTATGCTGGTGGAAGAATATAGTCCAAGCCGAGGGTAGCAGGGCTATAGGGAAGATGAAGTGGGCTGAGTTGAAGAGGCTGGTGATCGAGGAATTCAGTCCTCGTCGGGAAATGGATAGGATAGAAAGGGAGTTCCTGCAGCTGGAGGCGGGGACAATGACCCACCAACAATATACCACCAAGTTTAATGAGTTGGCGCTGTTGGTACCGGAGCAGGTGACGCCGGTGTCTCGGAAGATCAACCGGTATATTCAAGGACTGCCGGCTGAAATTCGTTGGCACTTGATTTCTGCCCGACCAAGCACTTTCAGGTCGGCAGTGGATTTGGCGGGAAGGTTATTCGATGAACGTGCTGCTTTGGTGAAGGCTGAGGGAAGCAAGAAAGGAAGTGGAGAGAAGAACTGGCAGGGGAAGAGATTTGGTCGGGGTGATACTTCGACAAACAACAAGAAAGCAAGGGTGGATGACCGCCGAGTGGTCGTGTCTGGAGCTGGGGTGAGGAAGTGTGGTAAGTGCGGAAGGGAGCACTCAGGGGAGTGTAAGTGGGGATCTAATCTCTGCTTTAAGTGCGGAGGACAGGGCACATATCAAAAGATTGCCGGACGGGCAAGTGCTTTAACTGTGGAGAAAGTGGCCACATGAGCAAGGACTGCAAGAAGCCGAGGGCTGAGGACTCGGGAGAGAAGAAGACGGGAGGAGAAGCACCGAAGGCAAAGGCTAGGGCGTTCACGATGACGCAGGAAGAGGCTAGGACGGACCCCGATGTGGTGTCAGGTACGTTTCTAGTAAACCAAACTCTTGCTTCTGTGTTATTTGACTCTGGTGCTAGTAGGAGTTTCATTTCTGCCACTTTCTGTGCTAAATTGCCTGTTTGTAGTAAATGCATTAGTGAGCCTTTTTATGTAGAAACTGCTATTGGTAAGTCCACTAGGGTTACGGATGTGATAGAGGGCTGTACCATAGAATTAGAGGGCCATAGGTTTGCTGCCATGTTACATGTGATGCCTCTAGGAGGATTTGATGTAGTGTTAGGGATGGACTGGTTAGCAACCTACGAAGCGAATATCGTGTGCCGAAAGAAGATGATTAGACTGACGGCGACCGACGGGAGTCCGGTGACGATTTATGGCGATAGGGTTACGACGATTCCGAAGGTGATCTCGATGGCGGTGGCAGGAAAGTGTATGAGGCGCGGATGTAGCGCCTACTTATGTTATGTAAAGAATGTAGAGACGCCAACACCACAGCTATGCGATGTGCCGGTGGTGTGTGACTTTCCAGACGTGTTTCCCGAAGACTTATCGGGATTGCCACCTGACCGAGAGATCGAATTCCAGATCGACCTGATACCGGGTGCCTAACCTGTCGCAAAAGCACCGTATCGCTTGGCTCCGACGGAGATGAAAGAGTTGAGGGAGCAGTTGCAGGAACTGCTAGATAAGGGTTTATCCGACCGAGTATCTCACCGTGGGGTGCTCCGGTTCTGTTCGTAAAGAAGAAGGATGGTAGTATGAGGATGTGCATCGACTACCGCGAGCTGAATAAGCTAACGGTGAAGAACAGATACCCCTTACCAAGGATCGATGACTTGTTTGATCAGCTCCAGGGTGCCAGCTGGTTCTCGAGGATAGATCTTCGATCGGGCTACCATCAACTGAAGGTGAGGGAGCAGGATATCCCTAAGACAGCCTTTCGTACGCGCTATGGTCACTACGAGTTTTGTCATGTCTTTTGGGTTGACCAATGCGCCGGCTGCTTTTATGGATTTGATGAACCGAGTGTGCCGACCAATGTTGGATAAATCAGTAATTGTATTCATCGATGATATTCTGATTTATTCAAGAAGTGAAAAAGAGCATGCCGGGCATATTCGGGAAGTGTTGGAAACGTTGAGAAGGGAGAAATTGTACGCCAAGTTCTCCAAGTGCGCCTTTTGGTTACGCGAGGTGCAATTTCTGGGTCACGTAGTGAATGCAGAAGGAATAATGGTGGACCCAGCAAGGTTGAGGCTGTGATGCAATGGAAATCACCAAAGACGCCATCCGAGATTCGTAGCTTCTTGGGATTGGCGGGCTACTATAGGAGATTTATTCAAGACTTCTCCAAGATAGCCTCACCTTTGACAAAATTAACTCGCAAGGATGTAAAGTTCGTGTGGGGTCGAGAACAGGAGGATGCTTTTGGGGAATTGAAGACGAGACTGACACAAGCTCCTGTCTTGACATTGCCCGAGGGAAATGAAGACTTAGTGGTTTATTCAGATGCATCCTATTCTGGGCTAGGTTGCGTGTTGATGCAACGTGGAAGGGTAATAGCCTATGCATCTCGACAACTGAAAACCCACGAAGTCAACTATCCCACACACGATCTAGAATTAGCCGCGGTGGTTTTTGCGTTGAAGGTTTGGCGGCACTATCTATACGGGACGAAGTGCACAATCTTCACTGACCACAAAAGCTTGAAGTACTTCTTCGAGCAGAAGGATCTAAACATGAGGCAGAGACGGTGGTTGGAACTGATAAAAGATTATGATTGTGAGATCCATTACCACCGGGCAAAGCCAACGTGGTGGCTGATGCCCTTAGCCGAAAAGAAAGGCCTGAGCCGATCCGGGTAAAGGCATATCAGCTAATATGACCTCAGATGTAATGACTCAGGTTAAGGAGTTTCAAGTCGAGGCTTTGAAAGAAGATCGTCTTAACTCCGAAAGGATGAGAGGTCTAGTTACAGAATTGGGCGAGAACACTCTAGGTGTTAAGACCCGATTTGGGCGAATATGGATTCCTCGATACGGGGATCTACGAGGTAGAATTATGGATGAGGCCTATAAGACCCGATACTCCATTCACCCCGGTGCTACCAAAATGTACCACGATATGAAGAAAGACTATTGGTGGCCGGGTATGAAACGTGACGTAGTGGAGTACGTGAGTAAGTGCCTAACTTGCTTACAAGTAAAGGCGGAACACCAGAAACCCTACGGGAAGATCCAACCGTTGGATATACCCGAGTGGAAGTGGGAACACATCACCATGGACTTTATCACGAAACTACCACGTACCCGAAAGGGTATGATGCTATATGGGTGATAGTTGATCGATTGACGAAGAGTGCCCACTTTCTACCGATCCGTGAGACGTACTCATCTGAAAGATTGGCGGATCTGTTCATCAAAGAAATTGTAGCTCGTCATGGTGTACCGGTGTCTATTGTGTCTGATCGTGACACCCGGTTTACCTCCAAGTTTGGAAGAGATTTCATGATGCGATGGGGACGAGGCTACACATTAGTACAGCATATCACCCTCAGACAGACGGTCAGTCTGAGAGGACGATCCAAACACTCGAAGACATGCTTCGGGCGTGCGTGATCGACTTTGGAGGAAGTTGGGACGATCACCTGCCGTTAGCAGAATTCTCGTACAACAATAGTTATCACGCCAGCATTGGCATGCCACCTTACGAGATGCTATACGGTATGAGATGTAGGACGCCCGTGTGCTGGGGAGACATTGGGCAGAAAGAGTTAGGAGGTGTTGAGGTGATCGAAGCTACGACTGAGAAATTAGAAAAGATCAAAGCCTTCATGAAGGCGGCGAAAGATAGGCAAAAGTCGTATGCTGACAAGAGGCGGAGGCCGATAGAGTTCAAGGTTGGTGACCGAGTTATGTTGAAGGTCTCACCTTGGAAAGGAATCATTAGATTCAGGAAACGAGGTAAGCTAAGCCCGAGATACATAGGACCTTTCCGAATTATCGCACGAGTAGGAGAGGTGGCCTATCGACTTGAACTGCCAGATGAGTTAAGTGGAATTCATCCCACATTCCATGTATCTCATCTGAGGAAGTGCTTAGCTGATGAAGACATGGTTGTACCACTGGAGGATATTGAAGTAGATGAACGGCTCAACTACGTGGAGCAACCAGTGGCAATCATTGATCGTAAAGAAAAGAGGTTGAGAAATAAAGTGGTTCCTCTTGTGCGTGTACAGTGGAAGCACAGGAAGGGATCCGAGTCTACGTGGGAGACTGAAGAAGAGATGAGACAACACTACCCACATCTGTTTGAGGAATAACAGGTTTCGGGGACGAAACCTATATAAGGGGGGTGGACTTGTAACACCCGTAAATTTTTAGTAAAGAATCTAAAAGAATAAAATAGAAAGAGAAAGGAAAGAAAAACAAAAGTTACTTTTGTTTAAGGGCCAAAAGTGTCAATTTGACAAACTTTCTATTAATTCTTTGTACAAAAGGTGGTATGGCACCCACGTTGTCTGCATTTTCACTACATTCGATATCTTTAGAGAGAGAAAGTAGAAGGAGCAGAAAACCCTCGGATTTTTGAAGAAGAATCTGTGAACTTGGAAGCTTTTGGTAAGAATTCTCTAGTTTTTGAAGTTTTAGATAATTCTAGAACCGTATGTGTGCTTATAAGTGTGTCTTGTGTGTTCGGGTGGTGTGGTGTGTGTGTTCTAGGTGTTAGAACAAGTTGAGAAGGTTCGGGTTGAAGAGTGTAAATTCGAAGAAGACGACTAAGGTGAGTTCTAGACCCCTTTTACTGGTTTTAAATGTTTGGGGCTGGAAAATGCATGCAAATATATTTTTATAAAGGTTGGGTCGAAACCCGTATGAATGATTGTATGTATGTTATATTTATGTTAGATCTATGCTTAGAACCATATGTATATGTTTGAACTAGGCATTGTGATGTTTGGAACTTGGATTATGGTTTAGACACATGAGCAGGTTGCAAATAAGTCTGAAGTTTGACTTAGAACAAATAAGCAAAAGTTGGTAAGTCCACTAGTGGTCATACGACCAACAGTGTGGTCGTATGACCAGAAGATTTTGTATTTTTCTAAGTAATGGTGAGACTAATAGGACTCATACGACCAACAGTGGTCGTATGAATAAGTGATATGTTCTAAGTATGGACTCATACGACCAACAGTGGTCGTATGAATATATGATATTTTCTAAGTATGAGACCCACAGGACTCATACGACCAACAGTGGTCGTATGATCATGTGGAAATTTTCTAAGTGTGGACTCATACGACCAACAGTGGTCGTATGATCCAAATATGTTCCCAAGTCCAGGGGTGGTACGACCAGCAGTGGTCATACGACCAACAGTGTGGTCGTATGACCAGTGATAAATCTAAGTGTTAAGTGAAAAGTCCAGCAGTGCTCATATGGCTAATAGTGCTCATACGCCCAGAGGGCTTATACGCCCAATAGTGCTAAAACGCCTAGACACTTAGAAATTTTCAGGAAATTTCCAGTAAGCCCGAAGTTCGAGGTTTGACCAGGGTTGACTAGGGTTAATAAATGATGATGTCTCATGCATATAATGATGAGTATGATTAACCCTAATGTTACTAATATTATTATTAGTATATTACTGTTAACAATATTATTAAAATATTGTTAAGTAAGGTATGATGCTATGTATGATGATGAATGCATGATGATGAATGTATGATGATGAATGCATGATGATGAACGTATGATGAGTATGTATGATGTGTGTTCCTGATAATTTTGTATGCTTATCTTTCTGAAACTTTACGAATAACGAGAAATGAATTAATGAAGTATTACGTATCGTAAAGTGAAAGATAATGAAAGAGGAACATGATGACGAATGCATGTATTAACGAATGAATGAAAGAAGAACGATGATGAATACATGCATTAATGAACGAATGAATTATGTCTTGCAAGCATTGAATAACGCGATTGGTCCTTCTATGTGATTGACCATGGTCATGGTACCTCTACCGCTTACTCTAGTACCGGGCATACGCTCCCGTCATATGTTGACTACGGCCCGGTAGCTAAGACTGATTGGGGTGTAGCATATGGTATTGGTACAATTAACCTTTCAATGCGTGCAAGTAAGTATGAACGGGATTCTTGTCATTCGACCACAGTAATCATAGCCGAGTGCTATGAAGTGGGTAAAGCCTGACAGAATCCATACGAGAAGTTAAAGATAATGATTAATAACGAATGAAGAAGATAATAATGAATATTATCTATGTGTACGTATGATGTATGAACGCATGAACGAAAGGATACTTTTAAATAAGTAAAAGTATGTTTTAATACAAAACTAGAACTCACTCAGCAACGCTGACTTTTATGTGTTTTCCAGTTGGCAGGTAGTGTTGCTGAGGATGGCACGAGGCGGCTACTCAGCTCTTTTGGGATGGCATTCTTTTGTTAATGTTTTTGTAATGTAATGCAAACAAATGATATTTTGTAACAGGTGTTGTATTACTTTGCAAAAGCATTTATAGTAAAATTTAAAGTTTCCGCTGCATGGTTTTTATTAAGTTATATTAAATGTATGTTTTATGGGTAATGACGACCAACTGTGAGGTGCCCGGGAAGGGGGCCTTACATCGTGTCTCTGCCACGTCTCCCTATTATCTCTTCTTTCGTCTAGTCCATGTTCTTGTATTTCAGTACTCATGGACAATTATTCAAGAATACAATCAAAGCAGCACAACATGGGTACATTCATCAATAAAACACTAAAGCACACATTTTTTTATGATAAATGTTAAGTGCTGCACAAGGGGACTAGAATCAAGACTGTATTTTGCATGCACAAAACATAAACATCTGACTTTTAGTTCAAATCACTTCAATTATTATATGAAAGCTTCAACCAATACTAATAGCAGTCACATTTTACTACCATTGTTTCTGCAATGGTCAAATTTTATTACAAACCTTTCAAATATTATAAACGTTTGATATGCATTTCACATCATATTATATATGTAGCAAAATCATATCCGTTATATTCTGGTGGATATAATCAGAGAGAAATTTGAACCTACATTTCCTTTAATCAACAAACAGAGATCAGTTTTTAAACCCATGAATATTATTGTCTCAAAAACAGAGAACTTTGAACTTATTCCCACTATCGCCTACTGATCCTAATTGAACAAATATGAACAAAACTTAAAACCAAACCTAATGTACCTAATAGGATCAAATTTGGAAAGCCAATTGCTTCAAATCAAAACCAAAGAATCGATTGTCCTAATTGACATATTATCCCTTCTATCATTTCGAATGTGAGTCATATCCACCTACAATTGATGATAACATTAGAAAAATAATGTGACTTAGCAACAAAAATTGGTGAAGTTGTCAGGGGTTAATGAATATGACATCAGAACTCAAATACTATAGCCTATATAATCACAAATGTATAAACCGTAATGCTAATTGTTGCAGAAACTCAAAAGTATTTGAAAGGATTTAAATCCTCACCCAGCGATCTGCAAATCATGAGCAACTTCAATTGGAACAAAGCACAATTCTTCAATTCGCATCATCTAATTAAAAATTTATCATCCATTGACGAGCAACGAGAGTGGAGGACAAGTGGTGCGATGGAGAAAGAATGGAATTTCCATCCATTGTGATCAATTTTGTAGAGGATAAAGAAAATGAAACTAAAGATATGTTGTTGAAGTCGAACACTTGCCAATTTGGAGCGATTAAGGGAGATGGCTTTCAATGATGGCGGAGATAGTTCAAGCTGTAATGGTGGAGTTCAAAGCCCTAAAACTAAAAAAGACCTTTTTATTCGTTAAAAGTGAGAAGGTGATCGAAGGGGATCGAAGGTGAATCGGTGGTGAATCGAAGGGTCGTCGGCTGTGGTCGGAGGTCGAAGGTGAATCGCGCGGAGATGGAACAGGCTGTGGTCGGAGGTGGAACAGGCTGTAATCGGAGGGGATCGAAGGTGAATCGCGCGGAGATGGAACAGGCTGTGGTCGGAGGTCGTCGGGGGAGGGGATGGCGGCGGTCCTGTCGGCCGACTAGGGAGGTCGTCGGCGCCGGTGCTGGGGTGAGGGAGGGAGATGATGGAAGGAAGATGAAGATCGAAGATGAGGTTTTGTGAATTCTGAGGGTATTTGGGTCTAAAGTTCATTCAGCGTGATTTTAGAGCTGAACCATTCAGCACTGAATGGTTCAGTTAAGAGACCCCTTTTTTTCGAAACAAACACTTCTGCCTCTTAACGGTTCAGAGGTAGCCTCTTAATGGAACCATTAAGAGGCTATCAAACAGCCCCTAAGTCATCCATATCTTCTCAAATCTTCACATAATACACGCACACCCCTCTTTTATTCCCTCCACCCTTTCCACTCCCACACCATCACCACACCATCGGCCACCATCACCTCCATCGGTACCGCCGCCGCCGCCTGCACTCGCCACCGCCGCCTCCACCGCATCCGCCAGCCACCACCGCACCTGCCACCTTCATCACGCCCCCCCACCCTGACCGCGACCATCAACCCATCGCCAACACCACCAACCGTCGACCACCATCCACCGCCGCCTGCTCCTCCCACGCCGCCTGCTCCTCCCCCGCCACCACCACAATCACCAACATCACCATCCGCCACTACCAACACCACCAACCGTCGCCTCCACCACCACCAACCTCACCACCCGTCGTGACCATCACCCCCCCTCTCTCTCGGCAACCATCAACACCATCACACCCGTCGCACCACCATCACCACCGTCGCACCACCATCACCACCACTAGACATCTTCATCTATTTCTCTCTCTAGCTTTAAGAAGGATTCTAGTGGAACTTCGAGTAGACCCCGAAGTTGTAATCGGGAATCCAAGATCGTGCTTGCATTGTGTATTTACAACTTATTAGTTACACAAGGTATTGTATTATATTACTAATATTTGTTTATCCATGATGATCAAGATGAAAAATCTTGATAAACCCTAGTTCACCCACTTAATGGTTATATTAAAGTATTTGTTTTAATGATTTTGGGATTGAAAATGTGTTTGAAATGGTTGTATGTTTAGGATAGGGTGATATGAGATGAAATCATATTAATGGTATGATTTGGGCTTGAAAGAATGTATAAGCATGTATGTATATGTCGCGTATGTGTGTGTATGTTTATGTAAATGGAAGATTTGATGGGTTGCGATCTTTAAGAAATCATTAGGTAGTAACATTGGATGAATGATTATTGTTGGACATAAGGATATAGAAGGATCATTAAGTTGGGATGTTGGATGGTAACAAAATAATAACACTTGGACACGTTATAGAGTTACAATTAAAAATAAGGTTTGACGAGCAATTAACCAAGGATTAGAACTAGGATTTAGACCGTATACGAGACTAAGGGATGTTGTGACAAAAAAAGGACATAATTAGAACGACTAATAAGGACTCGAGGTTTTCTAAATAATTAATAATAAATCAAGCTAAAAATAATAATTAATATATATACATATATTACTTAAAAGATCTCAAATAAATAGCTTTTAAAATAAATAGGTTTCATAAAAATAATATCAAAATATATTTTGTTAACACCAATAGCTATAGCGATCGGTTTTATAAAAGAAACATAAGAAACTTTGTATAAGAAAATTCACTATTTTATAAATAATTAATAAAGATATTAATAATTTATGTCAAACTATAATATATATATATATATATATATATATATAATACAAGTTGAAATAAATTAAGATTTGTAACTTTAAAACAATTAGTTAAGAAATTTAATAGATAAACGTAAGAAATAAACATAAGGTTAATAAATAGGCTAGTAACAAGTATTAGACGCCAAAAATACACTAGGGCTAGGCATAACTTATAAGCCGAATGTGTTACAAGTTCGCATATTTTCTAAAAATAAATAAACTTTTACGAAAAATTGACCAAAATATTTTATTACGATAAAGACATTTTATTTTTAAAAAGTAACTATTTATGTTGGGTGAAATGCATTCTCACAAGCACAATTTATCAAATGATAATTAAGTTATATACATTTAGGGTTTGATTAATCGGAGCTTAGCAGAATAACTGTATCTCAATTGCATTCAAATGTGAGTCTTCGACCCCATTTTAAATATTGATTCATTTAAACTGTTTTGGGGGAAAACATGACAAACTTTATATGATGGGTAAAACGAAATTAATATATGTTACGACGGTATAAGTTGGGTCAACATTATAAGTGTTTAATGTAGAGCCCTTAAATACTCCATAATTATTAACCTTGGGGAGGCCACAGACTATATTGGTAGATCTATCGGGTTAGAATGGCCCGCTCTCGCAACTAGTCGCACTGGTCAGGTTGTAGCGAGTGAATTTATATGTTTGGATTGTTGTGGGGTAATGACGTGTTTCTTGGTTTGATTATGAACTTATGACCTAAATTAATCATAGTACCTAGCTAGTCTATGTTGAATATATTATATCTCGTTACATCATAACATTGTTTTTGAATAACTGATTTGTTTATAAGACTTAAAACCCCGAATGCTCACCAACATTATTGTTGACAATTATTTTTCATGCTTTTTAGGATTGTAGGTAGACTCCTTATGGATTTATGGATTTTCATGCTTTTCATTAACCTCGGGGAGGCCACAGACTATATTGGTAGATCTATCAGGTTATAATGGTCCGCTCTCGCGACTAGTCACACTGGTCAGGTTGTAGCAAGGGAATTTATATGTTTGGATTGTTGTGGGGCAATGACGTGTTTTTTGGTTTGATTATGGACTTATGACCTAAATTAATCATAGTACCTAGCTAGTCTATGTTGAGTATATTATATCTCGTTACATCATAACGTTGTTTTTGAAAAACTATTTTGTTTATAAGACTTAAACCCCGTATGCTCACCAACATTATTCTTGATGATTATTTTCATGCTTACCAGGATTGTAGGTAGACTCTTTATGGATTTACTGGAATGTGTCTTTGGAGGGTCAAACATGTCGGTTGGTTTCAAGTAGTGATAATCTAATAATGGGATGTTATTGTTGACTAAACAATATGGTTGTGTAATAAACTGTTTATCACTATGTTATGTTTGAAAAACATTTAAAGAAGGGTTCTTTCTTAATTAACTGTTAAACCAATCACGTTTGACTATAACCGTTGGACTAGTTTCAACTTCCGTTATCACCACGTCACGCGACCTTCCGCTGTGATTTTCGGGGTGTGACAGAAGTTGGTATCAGAGCTAATGGTTATAGTGAACTAGATATTTTTTTAAAAAGAAAATCTAGACTATAACCTTTAAAATGACACTCCAAAGACAATTCCATACAATGGGTCTTACGCTAATTTAGTGTACTATCGTGAGAATAATAATTACACTAAGACCTTATTTACTTACGATTTAGAATAAGTTAGAGCATTACATAATTAATAAGTACGCATGCATGCATTTCTTCTTCTATAGATGTCTGATCGAGTTAACGAAAAGGGAGTACCAGATCTTAGCAGCAACATCAAGCGTCCATCAGAACCCATTTCCTCTACACCATGGTATCACCCTACCCAGCCCTACTTTGCAGCTACCTTTTACCTGGGCATGGAAAACTCGGGGAATGGATGGATATTCGAGTCTGATGATGAGGGCCCTACACCAGCTGCAGCCACTCTCGAGCCTATTATTGAGGAGCCAGTTGGTTTGGTTCACGAGAGCGAGATTTTGACAGAAATGACACCTGTCGCTCCTATTCCCCTCATGCAACATCCACCAAGATTCGGTTGGTGTATTAACGAAGGAAGCGCAGGGAGAAAAAGAGGGTGCTTGATGATGATGCTGGTATGGAAGGAGCACCTATGCCCAAACGGGCCAAACTTCTTGACGACCAATGGAGATGGATCATGGATACCATGAGAGGATGGGCCAAGGGAGATGAGATTCCTTCCACCTTCTAGGTTGGAGAGTCATCCACTGCTCCACATGGGATCACCATGGGTGGTGAACCCATTGAGCGAGTGATGGCTACTTTGATAGCCCAATGTGTACGACAAGAAAAGGAACTGTTGGCAACCAAGAAGAAGATAAGGGTACAGGCTGAGGTGAGTCAAGCTTTAGATGGGAGGATGATGACGATGGAGGAGGAGAAACTATTGGACGCTAGCGCCCTGAGCCGGATGCACTTCCGTTTGTTAGACTTGGAGGCTAGTCTCTCAGAGACTAAGAACTGACTAACCCTGGCGGAGCAGAAAGCAACCACAGCAGATTGGTGACAGCTCAGCAATACATGATCATGATGGGAGAGCGAGCAGAGACCTCTATGACATTGGCTACATTGTGTCTGATGATGATCTTGTACCTGATGCACATTGGTAGTGGAGCTTCATTCCTAGGATAGATGGTAGATGCAAGCCGGAGTGCTTGAATATTTTGATTGAGATGAAACTCGCTAACTTTTGTAGACAATTAAACTGATAATCTTTTGGATATGTGATCTTTGTATGCATGATGGTAGTTAATGTATGATCGATAGCATATTACTTTTAATTTCTATCATAAATATATCAATTAGTAATGGAAAATTTTCTTGTATATATATAAATTATATGGATTGATCATAAGGACTAATTGAACATACTATTATGTGAACATCATACGCCACCTAAATCCCTTTTTCCTATCTTCGAAACATAATTAAGTCATGCCACCTAGAACATGAAATACATCCTCAAACAAAAACACCAATTTACCAGCTACTGCAGAGGAACTGGCCCAGTTGATAGCTCAACACGTGAAATCAGCCTTAGAACAACATGATGCTAATATAGAGGCCGATCAAGGAAGAAGGCAAGAAACTGCAGGTAACGGTCTTGGAAGCGGAGCGGGAAAGGACTCAAACCTAGGTTCTGGTATTGGTGCAAATAACGGATCTGGAACAAACGAAAACCCACGCAGTTTATCAGGTGGACAACCACAAGGGTGCTCATATAAAACTTTTCAAGGATGCAATCCAAGAATTTTCACAAGTACTGAAGGACCATTAGATATAATTCGATGGATTGAAAGGATGGAGACTGTCATAGCCATAAGCAATTGCTCTAATGATCAGAAGGTCAAATATGCAACTTGTTCCTTTCAAGAAGTAGAATTATCATGGTGGAATTCTCAACGTCAACTGTTGGGTGATGCAAACGCGTATGAACTCACTTGGGAACAGTTGAAGGAAATGTTGCTTAGAGAATATTGCCCTCACAATGAACTTTAGAAAATTGAAACAGAATTCTAGAATCACACAATGGAAGGTGCTGAAATCCAAGCTTATACGTCCAGATTCAACGACCTTACAAGACTGGTACCTCGAATGGTTACACTAGAATACGTTCGAATTGAAAGATACATATGGGGATTGGCACCTCAAATAAGAAGCAACGTTACGGCATCCAAACCTACCACGATCCAAACTATTGCTATCGCACACTCCCTAACCGATGATGCTATACGTAATGGAACTCTAATCAAGAAAAACGATCATGGAAGAGGTATGATGGAAGTAGAGGAGAGAACGGTTAAGGTGGATAGAAGATTGTTCGATGGAAAGAGAAGATGGTTTTGAAATTCCAAGGGGCAAGTGAATAACAGGAAGGGCTTCAACCCAGGATCTGAGCGGGTTTACGTTGCAACTTCAAGCAATAATAAGGCAAACAGAGATTCTCAAGGGAAATGTAGAAAGTAAGGGTACTTCCACAATGGTGATTGTAGAATTTTCACTCATTGTCATAAATTTGGACATCTGAGTCAAAATTGTCGAACAAAATCTGGTGAGAAAGTGACAAGGAACAATTGTGCCTGCTATGAATGTGGTGTAGTAGGACACTTCAAGAAGGATTGCCCAAAATTGAATGGATCTAAGGCCAGAGCGAGAGCTTTCGAAATGAATACTAGAGAGTCACGTCAGGAACCGTCAGCAGTTAACGGTACGTTTCTTATTAATAATCATTATGCCTCCATTTTGTTTGACAGTAGTGTTGATCTAAGTTTCGTATCAAAAGAATTTGAACCATCATTGGGAATTACACCCTGTAAGCAAAGTAAGAAATATATTATTGAGTTAGCTAACGGGAAGAAAATAGAATCTAACGAAGTAATAAAAAACTGCACCTATCTTTTTAGTATCGACTTGTTACCTGTTGATCTTGGAAGCTTTGACATTGTCATCAGAATGGATTGGCTCTCTCGGAATCATGCTAAAATAATGTGTTTTTAGAAGCTTATTCGTTTGCCAACTTTTAGCGGAGAATTTCTAATCATACAAGGAGAAAAAGAAAAACCTCCATTTAAGATTATTATTGTCATGAGCGCTTATGAATACCTAAGTGAAGGATATCCTGCCTTCCTAGTAAAAGCCATTGATACTAAGAATAAGGAGCAAAGAATTAAGGATATTCCGGTTGTGCGGGAATACCCGAAAGTATTTCCCAAAGATTTACCAGGATTACCTCCACAAAGACATATCAAATTCCGAAATGATTTGGTACCCGGAGCCGCGCCTGTAGCTCGATCACCGTATCGACTAGCACCTTCTGAGATGCAAGAATTATCAAAACAACTGCAAGAGTTATTAGACAAAGGTTTCATTCAACCAAGTTTTTCTCCTTGGGGAACACCGGTCCTATTCGTCAAAAAGAAGGACGGATCTTTCAGAATGTGTATCGATTATCGGGAATTAAATAAACTTACTATTAAAAATCGGTACCCATTACCAAGAATCGATGACTTGTTCAATCAACTATAAGGATCTAGTTACTATTCAAAGATCGATTTACGATCTGGGTATCATCAACTGCTGATAGCAGAAGAGGACGTTCCAAAGACCGCCTTCAGGACACGTTATGGTCATTACGAGTTTTTAGTAATGCCGATTGGGTTAACTAACGCACCTGCTATATTCATGGACCTCATGAATAGACTTTGTAAGCCCTACTTGGACAAGATTGTGATAGTATTCATTGACGATATTATGATATATTCACAGTCCAACGACGAACGTGAGCAACATCTCAGGATAATCTTAGACGTTTTAAAGAAAGAAAAGCTATACGCAAAATTCTTCAAGTGTGAGTTTTGGTTTCAAGAAGTTTGATTCCTCGGACACGGTATTAATGATAAGGGTATCCATGTGGATCCGACAAAGATTGAAGCAATCAGAAATTGGGAAGCCCCCAAATCTCCAACGGAAGTATGATAATTCTTAGGGTTAGCTGGTTATTATCGTAGATTTATAGAAAAAATTTCAAAGATAGCTCAACCGTTGACCCTATTAACTCGCAAAGATAGAAAGTACGAGTGGAGTGATGAGCAGGAAAAAGCCTTCCAATTACTAAAACAAAGGTTATGTAGTGCACCCATACTGTCCCTAACTGATGGAACATATGGATTCATAGTGTATTGTGATGCCTCCCGAATAGGTCTTGGGTGTGTATTGATGCAGAAAGATAAAGTCATTGCTTATGCATCAAGACAATTAAAGGTACACGAAAAGAATTACACTACCCATGATCTAGAATTAGGAGCTGTGGTTTTCGCTTTTAAAATTTGGAGACATTATCTTTATGGAACCAAATGCATCATATACACTGATCACAAAAGTCTACAACATATTTTTTATCAGAAGGATTTAAATATGAGACAACGCCGTTGGGTGGAATTATTAAATGATTACGATCGTGATATCCGATACCACCCAGGTAAAGCGAACCTCGTGGCAGATGCACTTAGTAGAAAAGAGAGAGAAAAACCTCTATGAGTACGAGCGTTAGAATTAACCGTGCACTCAAACCTTGTTAACCAAATTCGTGATGCTCAACTTGAAGCATTAAAAGACGAAAATTTGGAAAGTGAAGGCTTACGAGGAATGATTAAGGAATTAACACCTGACTCCGATAAGTTAAGATATTTTGCAAAACGAGTATGGGTTCCGAAGTACGGAGATTTACGCAAAGTGATACTCGACGAAGCGCATAAATCAAGATACTCAATCCACCCGTGGACCGAAAAAATGTATCATGACATAAAGGAATTTTACTGGTGGCCTAATATGAAAGGAGACATAGCATCATATGTAAACAAGTGTATGACCTGCTCTAAGGTAAAGGCAGAATATCAGAAACCGTCCGGACTTTTACAACAACCTGAGATTCTAAAATGGAAATGGGAATGTATTGCCATGGACTTTATAACAAAATTACCTAGGACATCAAGTGGCCATGATACGATTTGGGTAATCATCGGCCGATTGACGAAATCCGCACACTTCTTACCCATGAAAGAAACATACGACATGAATAAATTAGCACATTTATACATCAAGGAAGTGGTTTCTCATCATGGTGTACCAATTCGATCATATCTGATAGAGATAGTCGATTTACCTCAAGATTCTAGCAATCCCTACATGAAGCCATGGGTACTCGACTAGACATGAGCACGACATATCACCCATAAACAGACGGCAAGAGTGAGAGGACTATTCAAACTCTGGATGACTTATTAAGAGCATGTGTGATTCATTTTGGCGGAAATTGGGATACTCATCTGCCATTAACTGAGTTTTCATACAACAATAGCTATCACACTAGCATTAAAGCTGCGCCATTTGAAGCACTGTATGGAAGGAAATGTCGTTCGCCTCTATGTTGGGCAGGCATTGGTGAAAGACAGTTAACAGGACCGGAGATTATCCAAGAAACGACAGACAAAATCATTCAGATTAGAAAGAGACTTGAAGTCGCCAATAGCCGACAAAAGAGTTACGCAGATAACCGAAAAAACCATTGGAATTCAAGGTCGGTGACAGAGTATTCTTAAAGCTGTCTCCATGGAAGGGTATTGTGAGGTTTGGCAGGAGAGGAAAGCTTAGCCCTCGATTCATAGGACCATTTGAAATCATGGAACTAATTGGAAAGGTCACATACAGACTCAATTTACCAAAGGAGCTCAGAAATGTACACAATGTGTTTCACGTGTCTAATCTAAGGAAATGCATGACGAATGAATCACTAATTATTCCACCAGGTGAAGTTTGTATCGACGACAAACTTCACTTCATCAAGGAACCAATAGAGGTCTTGGATTGGAAGATCCAGAAGCTCAGGAGGAGTCAGATCAAGTTAGTTAAAGTACGGTGGAACTCTAGAAGACGACCTGAATTTACTTGGGAACGTCAGGATCAAATGCAACAAAAGTACCCTCATCTGTTCAAATCCAGACCTCATGCAAATTCTACTACATAAAATTTCAGGACGAAATTTCTTAAGCGAGGGGAGACTGTAACACCCGGTCAAACAGGTCAACGATCAAATAATTAATAAAGATATTGATAATCTATGTCAAACTATAATATATATATATATAATACAAGTTAGAAAAATTAAGATTTGTAACTTTAAAACAATTAGTTAAGAAATTTAATAGATAAACGTAAGAAATAAACATAAGGTTAATAAATAGGCTAGTGACAAGTATTAGACGCCAAAAATACATTAGGGCTAGACATAACTTATAAGCCGAATGTGTTAAAAGTTCGCATATTTTCTAAAAATAAATAAACTTTTACGAGAAATTGACCAAAATATTTTATTACGATAAAGACATTTTATTTTCAAAAAGTAACTATTTATGTTGGGTGAAATGCATTCTCACAAGCACAATTTATCAAATGTTGATTAAGTTATATACATTTAGGGTTTTGATTAATCGGAGCTTAGCATAATAACTGTATCTCAATTGCATTCAAAGGTGAGTCTTCGGCCCCATTTAAATATTGATTCATTTAAACTGTTTTGGAAAAAAAGCATGATGAACTTATATGATGAGTAAAACGGGATTAATATATGTTACGACGGTATAAGTTGGGTCAATATTATAAGTGTTTAATGTTGAGCCCCTAGATCCCCCCATAATCATTAACCTCGAGGAGGCCACAGACTATATTGGTAGATCTATCGGGTTATAATGGTCCGCTCTCGCGACCAGTCACACTGGTCAGGTTGTAGCGAGGGAATTTATATGTTTGGACTGTTATGGGGTAATGACGTGTTTCTTGGTTTGATTATGGACTTATGACCTAAATTAATCATAGTACCTAGCTAGTCTATGTTGAGTATATTATATCTCGTTACATCATAACGTTGTTTTTGAAAAACTATTTTGTTTATAAGACTTAAACCCCCGAATGCTCACCAACATTATTGTTGACGATTATTTTTCATGCTTACCAGGATTGTAGGTAGACTCTTTATGGATTTACTGGAGTAGGGCTGCAAACGAACTGAACGTTCAGCGAACAGTTCATGAACCGTTCGACGGGAAGTTCGTTTATGTTCGTTCGTTTAGTAAATGAACGAACATGAACAAGAAAATTCCGTTCGTTTAGTTAAACGAACGAACATGAACACAAGGCGCGTTCGTTCATTTATCTGTCACACCCCGACCGACGGCGGAATCATCGGAGCGGACGAGGGAATGATTGATTGTTCATAACACATGATTGTCTAATAGTGGAAATAATATTAAAATCAGATTACAGGATACCATGAATTTAACAGATACAAATACAACAGTTAAAGTCACAAATAATAATTGTCTTTTGTTTTGACTAAGTCCAGGTCTTATATGATCAAGTAGAAGTCCACTAGCTTGCTTAACCTGAAATCATGTGAGAAAATAAAGTCAGCTAACGAATTAGCTGGTGAGTAATCACAGTTTTGAGTATACATATAGATTGATTGATTGATTAAGAATAATCCAATTCACAAGGTAACGTTAAGACTTATATTGCAATAGTAAAGCATATAGATAAACCGACACAATAACAACCCCTTGACTTGACACTTGCATATAATAGACTCCACACATAAACCATAGATTAACTCCTGCCTCTGGCACAATCACCACTCGACTATTCATATGGGGTGGGTTTGTATAATCACCACTCGTAAGCCATGTGGGGTGGATTATCCCAAACCAGTAGATCTACCATTGATACCAGGATTGATTGATTGATTGAATTAGGGTTTTACTGTCGTCCAGTTTATCACAGTATGTTCACATAATTGCAAGTAATAACATAACCTGTCTTGAATTGAATTTAGAATGAAATAACAATAGAATATCATGATAGAATATATTGTATCACATGATTTCCCCCAAATAGGAAATGATATAAAAAGGGGATATGAATACTCACTGATTGATGAGATTTAATTTTGAACGAGATAGATTTGACACCTACAATTTCCTTATGATTAACCTAAGGAACAGTGTCTCGAATTAGAATAATAGTATTTGGGAATTTGGGAATGTATTAGGGTTTCCATTTGGTTTTGAATGGTAGTTTAAATTAAATAATTTTATTTGATCTGAATGTCTTGAAGTAAATAAATGAATTTATTGAAAGTGATTTTGTTTAGAACTTAATAGAAATAATTATGTTAATACGCGTAATTGTTGGGTTTATCGTTAAAGTGTGAGAAAACAAATAATTAATTTTATTAATCAATTATATGATAATTAATTAAAATATTTAATTATTTAAATGACTAAAAAAATGAAATTGTTATTTGGAATGATTTAAATATAAAACTTTTGTATTTAATTATGATTTAAGCAATAATAAATATTACTTAAATAAATTAAAAGTAATTTAGTGTTGAATAATAATTTAAATAAATTAAATTATTAAAAGTCCACTTTCGTATATATAATTTTTGTATTATTTGTAATTTTATTTATTAAAACATTTAATAAAAATGGATAAAATGTTAAAATAAATTTCAGAAAAATAGTTAAGTTGTTTTAAAAAAATTTAATGTTTATAAAAACATTTTTATAATTTTTGGGTATTTTTTCTGGAATTTTTAAAAGCTTAAAAAGGGTTTTTAAAAAGATTGAGGTGGCCGGGTTTCGAACACACGACCTCCTGTTTAACATGGAGCCCAAGAACCAGCAAACCAAAAGGCCTAAGCCGTGCAAGAAACCGGTTCTTAATTGTTTTAAACATAGTTTCCAATCAACCCCAATTTCCACATAAGAACCCTAGATCGAATCCCCCCAAATTGAACCCCCAAACGATTCAGTTAACGATTACAAACATGGGGCTTTTGTTCCCCATGTGAAACCGAGTGTGGGTGTGTGTTGAATTACATGTATAGTGTTCGATTGAAGTTTACCCGATGAAGAACAGGTCGCGGCACAGTGTGTAGTCGTTTGATGCTCAAATCTTGTTTATAATCCAATTAAACGTAGGGGAAGCTTCGTATGATGATAAGGATGAAAACCCCTATGGTAATTTTGATTGAAATGGATCGGAAATAGGATTTCAAAGAGGTTGCAGGTCGCGATCGAGGTGATGGTTGATGGGTGAGCAAAACGTGATGAAAATCGAATTAGTTTCGTAGGTAGCTTCGGATGATGATTGCAAACAAAAGCCCGTTATCAATTTCGATTAAAACTGACCGGAGATGGGATTTCAAGGGTGATGCAGGTCCGCGGGTGAGGTGGTGTTCGATCGGGTGGGTTGTTGTGTTTCAGATCAAATTGGAAATGGTGGAGAATTATAAATGATTAAAGGTTCGATAGTGCGCGATCAATTTGATTATCTTCAAGGTTTTAGTGCGATTTTGGCGTGGACTTGGTCGACCACTCGGGAAGACAGTCGAGAGGGAAATGGGGGGTGGGGTTGGGATGTTTGTGGTAATTACAAAATGGTCCCTGTGGTTTATGTTTTGATGATTTTGGGTTAAAACTTGGTTTTTAAGTTTTAAAACTTACCAAATACCTCCTGGACTATTATTAATCAAATCATTATTGTTATTATTATTATTATTATTATTATTATTATTATTACTATTATTATTAATATTATTATTATTATTATTATTATTATTATTATATATACATTTTTTTTCACCGAAAATACGCGATGTTACAGTCTCCCCTGCTTTAGGAAATTTCGTCCCGAAATTTGTTCACGAGGAGGCTGAAACAGAAAGATGAGGATACTGGGTGTTCATCTGATCCTCACGTTCCCAGATGAATTCTGGGCCACGTTTAGATTCCCAGCGGACTTTGACAATAGGTATTTGACTACGTTTGAGTTGTTTGACTTCCCGATCCATAATTTCCATAGGTTTCTCAATAAAGTGCATAGATTCATCAATCTAGACTTCGTCGAGTGGAATGTGAAGATTTTCATCGACAAGACATTTCTTGAGATTTGAAACATGAAACGTCGGAGTATATTGCTGAGCTCTTGGGGTAGTTCAAGCTTGTAGGCTACTTTACCAATTCGCTCGTGTACTTTGAATGGACTCGCGTAACGAGGTGCTAGTTTCCCTTTCTTTCCAAAGCGAATCACTCCCTTCCAAGGTGATACCTTAAGAAGTACGAGATCACCGACATTGTATTCCATGGGTTTACGTCTTTTATCAGCATAATGCTTTTGACGATTTCTAGCAGCGACCAAGTTATCACGGATCTTATGAATTTTGTCGGTTGTTTCTTGTATCAATTCCAGACCAATAATTTATGATTCACCAACTTCAGACCATACAAGGCCTTAAATGGTGCCATCTGTTGGTCTGGTAACTGTTATTGTAAGAGAATTCAATCAACGGAAGATGAGAATCCCACGATCCACTGAAATCAATGACATAAGCCCGGAGCATATCCTCGAGGGTTTGTATCGTTCTTTCAGTCTGACCGTCGGTTTGCGGATGATAGGTTGTACTAAGATTCAGTTGAGTTTCGAGAGCTGATTGGAGACTTTTCCAGAAATGAGAGATGAAGCGACCATCACGATCAGAGATAATATATTTTCTTGACATAAGATTGTTTAGGAAGACTACCATCACGTAATCAGGTTTTTTTTTATGATAACTCACAATGAAAGTCGATAAATAAGGAATAAATGGTTCAATTTAGCTAGATCAAATCAAAACATAAGAATAAAGGGAAAGAAATCGTTTTAAGAATTTAAATGCTCCAAACTTGGAATCAAAATCAACCTAAAATGATCGCGTCTCTTTCAAGTTCAGAGATCATGCTTTGGCTTGATAGGTCGAAAACACTATTATTTCACCCTTCAAGTTACTACATGCGTCTCGTCACTTGATTACAACCATGGTAAATTGATGATCAAGGAATAAGAATAGTCCTCAAGGTATGGTTTTCACCCCTAACTTGATGGTGTACTCTCAAGGTATGACCACTAGCTTACCAATCCGAAAAGTTCGATCCCAACTCATTGTTGAGGATCCATAAAAATAAGACGAGGTAACTCATCATTAAGGTGAGGGATTCACTCCTATCTTAACGATGATTTTTTTTTTTTTACAAAACAAAATATAATAAGATAGACTTCCTCATCAAAATCCAGAATTCACTCCTACTTTGACGAGGTCGTTTCATTTGAGAAATACAATCCATGAAAATGAAATTATCATCAAGGTATGAATTTCACGAGTATCTTGATGATTGAGCTTTAAGAAAACAATCGAAGATTGACATTTGTCACCAAAGTACGGGTTTCAATCCTATTTGGTGAGATCATGTCATTTGTGAAATGCAAATTCCAAAGTGAATAATTGAAGTCAGTCCTCGAGATAAGGAAATCACCCTAATCCAGAGGATGAAATTTCATAAAACACATCATTGGAAACCATTATTGAAACGAATAAAGAATCATCACCAAAGTAAGGGAATCACCCCTGTTTTGATGAGTTAGAATCATTTAGGAGATTCAAGTGTCCTTAGTCATAGGTTGACTTGCAAACTCTTGCATCTCCCACGGTGCAAACGGTTCAAAGTTCGACTTAACAACGAAAGGAAAAATATCTCAATTAGAAATTTAGAAATTTTCAAATTTCATCAATGTAACAAAAGGAAATCACGATTACAAATCTTGAACTAAATCAGGAAGACGAAATCAAGGACAAGAATTATTCAACACCACATCATTGGTGGCTTGAGCTTGTTGAGCATTAATGTTGAAAGCACGTCCTTGAGCCGTAGGAACTGGGATGACAAGTTGAGGGCATCGATTGCGAAAATGGTTCGGATCACCACATTGATAGCATGCACGACCTGGGTAATTGCAAGAGGATGTTGGTGAACTGGTGCATTAGTCGGAGCTTTAGCAGCACTCCTGCACACGTTGAATGTATGACCCAAACGACCACAGTTTGTGCATTGACGACACTGAATGTTAGCGGGGTGGTGATAACTGCAGTTGTTACACTGTGGATAGGGTCCAGCGTATGACTTTTCATTAGTGATTGGTTGTTTACTGTTGGTTGACGAGTTGGAGGGACTTGATTAATTAATACAACAGGGGTAATTACAGCAAAGTTTTGAGAGTTAGCCTTCCTCTTCTTGTTCTTGGAAAGCTCGGGTTGATCGGTTTTGACGGTTTCGTTATGAAGTTTATCGGTATTCTTCTTCGATCCTTTCCTGGTTAAGGAACCAGCTTTCACATGATTATCGGTTAACTGTGCAGCCAGCCTGATAGCATCTTCTAGTATTGAAGGATTCCTTCCTAGCACCGTATCCTGAATCTGCATGGGTAGACCACCAATGTATTTCTCGATGGCTCGGGAGGTAGGGGTAGCAAGATGCGGTACCAAAAGGCTCAGTTCGTCGAGGGTTTGGTGTAGTTGGGTTTTGAACAACATTGTTGCCTTGGTTTAAATGGGTAAGTAGAGTTAGGATGACCGCAGTAACTTCACGTGCTACAATAGCAGAAATCTTACGGCCAGAGTTTCTAGATCGGAAGCGGTTTTGACGAGAAGACATTCTGGAATATCATTGAGATATTTTATGAGAATTGGATTAATATGAGCTATGAAAACGACAATCGGGAATTTGGCATAATAACAATGAGATGTTCCGAGTGTAATCGTTTGATTCGTAAATCAAAGCGAATACGTTGACTAATCAAAGTATTGGGTCAATCACAACTTTGTTGAAGACATGCGTACCTATAAGCAGATACTCATCTCGAGGGTTCCCAGGTAAGGTAATCAAGTTGTATGAATACCTTGCCTAGACAGAACACCTTAAGATACAGGTATCCCACTCTTCCAGCATTGCATGTTCTCGGTCATGTGACACGGACTTTGACGAGATTTGAAAACCATGAATAACAATTGAGTTTTGGAGTTTGAAATCACTTGAATTAGGCACACAATGCCTTAGAATATGAGTTAAGATTCGTGTGTATATTGATAGATTCAAAGTGTAAGGAGAATCACATAAGGCAGATAATCACATAATCAAGTATAAACATGTAAAGCATATATAATCCTATCTATGCATATAAAATACATGAGAGGACTCATGTGTAAAGGTACTTAGTTATAGTCTAGGTCATTCCATTTCTAATAACCTAATTCCCTTTAACCATGGCTCTGATATTTATGTTCGTGAACGTTCGATAATGTGTTCGTTTATGTTCGTTTGTGAACGTTCGATAATGTGTTCGTTTATGTTCGTTAAGGTGTTCGTTTATATTCTTAATTAATGTGTCAGTTATTTTTATAACTATTATATCAAGTATTTTTTGGTATTTATGTTAACTACTTATTATTTTATTGATTTTGTGTAATGTTTGTAATAAAAAATATAAATTTTATTCTAAAATAAATATATAATAATTTGTATTCGTTTGTGTTTATGAGTTTTTTTGTGTTCGTCATGTTCATGAACAGTTGTTTGTGTTCGTTTGCTTTTGTTTGTGTTCATTTGTGTTTGGTAAGTGTTCGTGAACAGTTCATGAACATATTCATTTTCTTAATGAACGAATACGAACAAGAAATCTCGTTCGGTAAGTGTTCGTGAACAGTTCATGAACAAGTTTATTTCTTAACGAACGAACAAGAACAAGGCCTTGTTCGTGTTCGTTCGGTTCGTTTGCAACCCTAGGAATGTGTCTTTGGAGGGTCAAACATGTCGGTTGGTTTCAAGTAGTGATAATCTAATAATGGGATGTTATTGTTGACTAAACAATATGGTTGTGTAATAAACCGTTTATCACTATGTTATGTTTGAAAAGCGTTTAAAGAAGGGTTCTTTCTTAATTAACTGTTAAACCAATCACGTTTGACTATAACTGTTGGATTAGTTTCAACTTCCGTTATCACCACGTCACGTGACCTTCCACTGCGATTTTCGGGGTGTGACATATTATGCCACTTAACTATATCATTGAGATGAATTAATGCATACCTCACCTTGATTCTCCAACGTCTCGTCAATGGTTGTGCATTTTTATATCCAATCGTCAACATCTAATTTGTCAAACTCAGAGGTATCCTTTCCCTCTGTTGTGTAGACTTCAATCCTCAATCCATAATTCGTCTCGTGTTGATCATCATTTGATTTATGCAAAATGTTTGAATTGCTTGTACCACTCGCTAATTTCTCCAAAGTTAGGCAAATATCAACAAGTGATTGTGTAGTATCAATGAAGGATTGTTTAATTTTTGCTAGGAATGCATCAAGACACAAAATAGTCGTTGCATGCCCGTTGATGGTTCTTTCTAACTTTGATTGATTACCTACTTGCAACGCCTCAAGGTTGAACTCTTGGACAACGACTATATTGTCGTCCAAAGGTGTTTCACACCCTTGAGAATTCTCACTTGAACCCGGTTACGCCCCGTCTCACAGCCAAAGCGGGCGGTGCTTCTTGCGGTGATTACCCATGAAAATGGGTCATGTGGCCACACCCCATTCACACCACCCATAGCGGATACCCTGTCTAGTTAAGATAAACGGTTTATGTTTCCAAAAGAGATAACTTTCTAGAAAATGTACATCTTAATCAAAAGTTATGTATAAATCTTATAAACTATAGATGTGATAATTTTAAAAAGGTATAATAGATGTAGAAAAAATATATATTTGTTCACGGTTAAAAAAACAAGTTTTTGTTTTTTACAAAGGGGGTGTTTGGTATTTCTTTTAAGTTGTTCTTTTTAGCTTATTGATTTGTTAAATAAGTTAATAAGTTAGCATGGAGTGATTTATTAATTTATTTGTCTTACAATTATCATATTACAAAACACTATAACCTGATTTTTTAACTTTTTAAAAAGCAAGTAAAAAAACAAGTTAAAAAGCAAGTAAAAAAAACAAGTAAAAAAAGATGTAAAAAAAGCAAAAAAAAGCGTTCCATACACCCACAAAACCAAACAAAACTGTTCCCCCGAAATGCCCCAAAAACCGCCATCAACAAAAACCCTACATAAACCCTGAACCATATTCCCCTTAGATTTTTAAGAAGCACCAAAACGAACCCTCTATCCCCTTTCTTCTTCTTCAAGCTTCAATTCACCATTAAAATCCATCGGTTTACACAAAATCAAACATACAAATCTCTCAAAAGCCATTAGTGTACATCAATGGCAAAGACATCTGCTTCAAGCCTCTTCAACTTTCCTTCCTTCTATTCTTCACCCTCACCGCCGCCGTCGCCGGCTGTCGGTGGTGACACCGATCTTAAATCGTCACCGTTGCAGAATGAATCACTGGCATCACCGCGTGTTCGTAACGACAACCCGAGAACATCTTCGGCGGGGTTTGATCCGGAGGCGTTGGAGAGAGGTGCTGCGGCTGTTAAACAAATTGCCGCATCTAAGGAAGCCAAAAAGGTTTATTTCTTACTGTTTTGATCCGTTTTATATTATTTGCAATGAATTCAGATCCTTACATGATGAT
The DNA here is from genome assembly GCA_024085815.1 of Flaveria linearis. NCBI lineage: Eukaryota > Viridiplantae > Streptophyta > Magnoliopsida > Asterales > Asteraceae > Flaveria > Flaveria linearis. The sequence continues at coordinate 94,803,503 of CM044002.1, forward strand.
TTAAACGTTGAGTTAGTTTTTTTTTTTTTTTTTTTTTTTTTTTTTTTTTTTTTTTACTTTATGAAATTTTGGCTGCTGTGGTAGTAATGTGTGGTTGGTGGTGTTTTTAGGTCTTTGAATTGATGAGGAAGCAGGAAGAGACTAGGCAGACGGAGTTAGCAGCGAAAATGGCTGAGTTTAAAGCAATGCAGGCTCAGTCTGAAACTGTAAGTTTTCGCACTGACCCTGATTTCAAGAGGATTTTATAAATTATGATGCATAATAAAATAGATGTGAAGTGCAGTGATTGATTCTTGACAATATTTGTAGTTTATGTTTAGTTGAATGCTTGATCAAGTGTTTGATTGATTAACAAGCAAGCAAACAAACAAACATACCAGTATATAGGGTCTGGGAGGGGTAGTTGGTGGCGAGTCTTTCCTCTATCTTGGGAGATAGAGAGACCGCTTCCAAACCCGACTTGATAACAAAAGCAATAGCTATAGCAAGCATATTATATAGCATGCAACACATAGGTATATAACACATAAAGATTTAGAAAGTGTTTGATTGATTGGTTTTGCTAAATTTTTGTTTTGATCGGTTATGATTCATGTGCAGTGTAAATGTCACTTTAAGTGTATGTGTTAATATGGGGGTAGTTATTATCATCAACTCAGTAGCTTTTTCCCTTTTTTGAATCTAATATAAGAATCTTTCATACTGATAAGAGACATGATACATGCTTTAGGATTTGAATATTAGTCTTAAACGACCCTTATAGAATTTTGCTAAGAATTGAAGATGCTCAAGCCTCAAGGTTCTTACTTCCGGCAAAGAGCTTAGTTGATGATATATGATTTTGTTTGATTGTTTCTATATTTGCTGATTTAGGTAAAAGTAACAATATAGTTTTGATGTAATTAGGCCATTTTCAAACTTGATTCGGACATTATTTTTTTATGATTCTATTGAAATTTGAAAGTGGAAGGTAAGACTAATATCATGCATAAAATGATCGTTAATAGAATTTTAGTTCATATGAACATCTTAAAAAATTATTTATCACGCATAAGTGTCTTTGTAAACACTTTGTTTTGCATTATTTTGAATGTTTGTCCATTATTGTTTGCTAGGAGGGGCAAAAAGTAATATATGATGAACAAAAAAAGCTAGCTCAGCAACAAGCACAAATAAAATCACAGATGGCTCGCTACGAGGATGAGCTGGCAAGGAAAAGAATGCAGGCATGTCACCTTTGCTAATTTTTGGTTTATTTTAGAACTAACTTATTCAGATTAGCAATGGATAAATGACACTTAATTAACAGACAGAAAACGAACATCACAGAACAAGAAATCAAGAGCTAGTAAAAATGCAAGAAGAATCATCTATTAGGCAAGAACAAGCTAGACGAGCAACAGAAGAACAAATTCAAGCACAAAAAAGACAAACAGAAAGAGAGAGAGCTGAAATTGAGAGAGAAACTATCAGGATCAGGGCTATGGCTGAAGCTGAAGGAAGAGCCCATGAAGCTAAATTGGCAGAAGATGTAAACAAACGGATGCTGATAGAACGTGCAAATGCAGAAAGAGAGAAATGGGTTTCTGCAATTAACACTACTTTTGAGCACATCGGAGGTACTTATTTCTATTTTTTTAAACTGGATTCATGTATGGATGCCATGAAAACGATAAGAGGTGGTGTTTTAATCATTTTTCTCATGAATAATGTCAAACATGTCAAACCAAATGATTGGCTAGAAAGGAAAAGAATCCAATTGGTTGTCGTCGCCCAAATGTATTTTTCATGCATAAACACTTGTAAATGGTTTTGTACTTTTGTTCAAGATATTGTATTGCTCTTTTTTTTACTTGATAATTGTTAAAGGAAGGTACACATAGGGACAAAAGTGTTTCTGGGCAACAAATACCAATAATTAACTTTTTTGACATGTCACCCAACTCGCCCAACCTCCAGTTAGAACTTTATGTTTGTTGATTATCATCTGCTTTTTTATTAATGAGACTAGTAAATAATTTCTTTTTAGGGGGGTTGCGTGAAATATTGACTGATCAAAACAAACTGGTAGTAGCTGTTGGTGGTGTCACAGCTCTTGCTGCAGGGATCTACACAACAAGGTATACACTCTGGTATATACTTGGTGCTCCTTTACAATTTGTAGTGTTTTTATAGTTTATAAATTCACAACAGTTTCATTTTATGCATTTCAGGTCTAATTTCGTATGTATAAAATATATATATATTTTTTTATAATGCAGAGAAGGTGCTAGGGTGGTCTGGAGCTATGTGGACAGAATATTGGGACAACCATCACTGATCAGGGAATATTCTGGAGGGAGATATCCGTGGTCGGGTTTTTTTCCTCGACGGTTGAGCAGTCTATCACGTGACAGTCAAAACAGGTCGAATTCTCAAATTGGGAATGATTTTGGTGAAGTGATTCTTAATCCATCTCTACGGAAGAGAGTTCAGCAGTTGGCTGTTGCAACCGCCTATACAAAAGTTCATCAGGCACCATTCAGGAATATGCTCTTTTATGGCCCACCAGGAACAGGGAAAACAATGGCAGCCCGAGAATTAGCAACAAAATCTGTACGAGTTTTATCCTTTTCTGCCTCTTGCCCTCTGTTAAGATCAGGTTTCACACACACACAAACAATCTTTCTGCGAGTAAATAATGAACACGACACACAAGATTTAGAGTGGTTCGGTCAATGTGACCTACGTCCACTTTGCTGCAACTAGGTATTTTATTAATCAGGTGCTCACTGAATTACAAGTACAATGATATCATTATATAGAGACTAATCTAGGGTTAGGAAACTTAATCCCTAAGTTAGGCCCAAGCCCACATAGAACCCATTAGGGCCGGCTGCCACTAACGAGCCTACAACCCAACAATCTCCCACTTGGAGGCTCGAACTACACTCCACTGTCGCCATCATCTTGTACATCTTGTAATCTTCCTTAACACTAGTTGCAGCCGCCTTCTCTTCAATTAGCCTGAAGGCCCGTTGAAGCTCCCACTGAGCTTCAACTCACCAGTCACTATCAGTGACTCATTCTCTGTCTCTGTTGGCTCCCACTGAAACGAACTGCCGGACCCTGAGAAATCCTGAGAACAAACACTCTCCGAATAAAGCAGATAATCCTCTAGAGAGACTTTGACACCGGGAATACTGGTTCTCTTGACCCACCGTCTAGTTGTCCTGACTGAAGCTTTGACTGACTGACTGCCATTGCTACCACTGTCACGACTACCCCTGACTGACCTTTCTGAACCTTTCACAGTACATTCAACCTGAATCTGACCTGAAGCTCTGGGTTTATCATCTGCAAAACAAACCTTCTTCTGCCCCTGAGATTCTGTGAACCCGACTTTGGTCTTCTTCTGAACTGGGACGGTCACTCCCTCAGACGGTAAACTAACCATGTAAAGCGAACCTCTTTTTCTTCCACGAGCTATGACAAGATTACCTTTAACAACTTTCCACTGCCCTTTCCCGAACTTAACTTCATGTCCTTGTTCATCCAACTGTCCAACTGAAATTAATCTTTTCTTCAAACTTGGAATCATTCTGACATCCTTTAAAGTCCATGAACCGACTGAAGTTTTCAAATCTATATCACCCATGCCCGTGACCTCAAGAACTTCATCATTCGCCAGTTTTACCTTACCAAAATCACCTTTCTTCAAATTCTGCAATGCTTCACCGCTGTGGGTAGCATGAAATGAAGCACCAGAGTCCATAACCCAGGAATCCACATTGTTCTCCACGCTACAGATCAAACATCATCATCTGCGTAGTCTCCTACAATGTTAACTTCTTTCTTAGACTTAGACTTTGGGCACTGATTCCTAAAGTGCCCTTCTTCTTTACAATTCCAACATACCACATCCTTACGAGTCTTAGACTGACTCCTCCTCCTGCCCTGACGACTTCCACGTTCATTGTTTCTTCCCCTGCCCTCTGTACTCAACAAAGAACTTGAAGATTCACCTGAAACTTTACGTCGTGCATCCTGTAATAAGATCCCGCATCTTATCAAACGTAAACTTGCTAGTATCAGACGAGTTACTAACTGCAGTTACGGTTCCGGACCAACTCTCAGGTAATGAGGATAATAAAAATAGGGCTTGAACCTCATCATCAAATTTAATGTTCACAGACACTAAACGAGTCAAAAGTGAGTTAAGCTTATTGATGTGATCTGTTACCGAGTCACCTTCTTTCATCCTAGTATTCACAAGTTCTCGGATCAGATAAACCTTATTTGCTGCAGAAGGCTTCTCATACATGTTTGATAATGTTGTCATCATACCACTAGCTGTGGTCTCCTTCTGGATGTTATACGCAACATTTTCACACAAAGAGAGCGTTATCACTGCCCTAGCCTTTTTATCCATCCTGTCCCAATCAGCTTGTGAAGTCTTTTCTGGTTTTATACCTTCAAGCACTATATCTAAATCTTTCTCACAAAGAACTGCTTCAATCTGCATCTTCCACCAACCAAACTTGTTCCCGTCAAACTTCTTAATCGTTAGTTTCCCGTCTTCTGCCATTATTCCAACCTTCAATTGAAACACTGAACCAACAGCAAAAAAAAACAAACAGCAACAGCTATTTCAACCCAAATCAGACCCAGTCAGCAGCTATTCAACCCAAATACTGAGCCAACAGCAACAGAACAAACAGCAGCAGCTGTTTCGGCGGTCGCAGGATGAATCCCGGCGGTGGTCGGCGCTGGATTCCTGAAATCGGCGGCGGTGGCGGCGGTTTAGGGTTCGCCGGAACCCTAATCGGCGGCGGCGGCGGCGGTCGAGTGCTGGGAAGGCGTCGCCGGAACCCTAATCGGGGTTTGGCGGCGGCTGGAGGCTGTTGCGGTGGCGCCTGAACCCTAAATCGGGTTAGGCGGCGGCGGAAGCTGAAGACGGAGGCAGCGGCGGCGGAACGGCAGCGGCGGCGACGGTACGGTGGCAGGGGCAGAACCCTAGTTCGGTGGTGGTGTTTGTACTGATCTTCAATCACAAGAGCCTAAACTGGCTCTGATACCAGTTGTTAAGATCAGGTTTCACACACACACAAACAATCTTTCTGCGAGTAAATAATGAACACGACACACAAGATTTAGAGTGGTTCTGTCGATGTGACCTACGTCCACTTTGCTGCAACTAGGTATTTTATTAATCAGGTGCTCACTGAATTACAAGTACAATGATATCATTATATAGAGACTAATCTAGGGTTAGGAAACTTAATCCCTAAGTTAGGCCCAAGCCCACATAGAACCCATTAGGGCCGGCTGCCACTAACGAGCCTACAACCCAACACCCTCTTCTATATTTCTGTGTAAACACATAGCAGGGTTGTGCGTATTGGGTTGATTTCAAGTCTGCTCTATCTCAAACAGGTTGAATAAAAATAACAACTAAATAAAGAACGAGTAAAATGGGTTGAAAGTCGCCCAAAGTTTGTTTTAACGCATACAATCTGCTTAAATTATTTTATTCAAAGATTTAGATTATTCTTGTATTATTATTGTTCACCAATCATAATTGATGCATATATAAGAAGAGGGGGCCATTGTCGAAAATCCTTATGGATTTTTATTGAATTCGCTAATCCGGGGTCTTTATTCTTGTGTAATTTAATCAAATTAACCTTTAAAACTTACAGATGAAGTCCCTGCACCTATTATCAAGATAAAAGTTTATGCGTGATTAAATTCTTGCACTTTTCATACTTCAACAGAAGGCCCCTCTTTTTTGCTTGAATAAGTTCCTAAACATTGTAAAAATGACTTCTTTATAAGATTTAAAAGTCTAGGTATTTAATAATGCAAAACTAAAGTCTAGGGACTTGCTTGCAAGTTGTTTTTGACAAGGACACTATAAAATATAGGGAAAGGAAAAATTTGTAGTTCAACCCAAACTGACATGACCCGTTTTCCATACTAAAAAATTCTGTTTCATCTCGGACTCACCCATGGATATTCATGTTTCTGAATCTTATATGGTTTGAAATTTCTCAGGGGCTTGATTATGCATTAATGACTGGTGGAGATGTGGCACCATTAGGTTCCCAAGCTGTTACAAAAATACATCAATTATTTGATTGGGCAAAAAAATCCAACAGGGGCCTGTTGCTTTTTATTGATGAAGCAGATGCATTTTTGTGCGAGTAAGTAATTAATCCTATTAAATTTCTGACATGTGCTAATGTCTGAAAGAATCTACAATGTATACACCAAAAATTCATACAATTTTGGTGTAAACGAGCATCTTTCTGGAATGTGCTCACACCAATTTTACACTAATTATATTTCATACTTGGTAGTTTTGATTTACACATTAGTTTGTTTTCGGTCAAATTGTTTTAGTACCTAAAGACAAGTTAAATTAAATGACTTTACCTTAAATATAAAATTCAATAACAATAATTATAGAATTAAATGTGATAAAGGGTATAAACTATAAACTAAAGAAACATTAATTAAAAAGGTCAAAATCAAAATTATTGATAATGGTGAATAGGTTTACACTAAGTTTTGCACCATCTTGTTGTTCTGGTTCATGCATTGGAGGGTGATCTAAACGTTACAACTGACACAAATTATTTTATTTTATTATACTTTATAAGGCGGAACAAAACTTATATGAGTGAAGCTCAAAGGAGTGCCCTGAATGCCCTCCTGTTTCGAACTGGTGACCAATCAAAAGACATAGTCCTGGCTTTAGCCACAAACCGGCCTGGCGATCTTGACTCGGCTGTTGCAGACCGTATTGATGAAGTATTAGAATTCCCATTACCTGGCGAAGAAGAAAGATTTAAACTTCTGAAATTATATTTAGATAAATACATTGCTAAAGCTGGTGCAAGAAAACCAGGTGTACTTCCAAAGTTTTTTCAAAAACAACAGCAGCAAATAGAGATCAAGGGTTTAAATAATGATATGGTTAAAGAAGCTGCTGCGAAAACTGATGGGTTTTCTGGAAGAGAGATTGCTAAACTTATGGCAAGTGTACAGGCGGCCGTCTATGGTAGTGAAAATTGTGTTCTTGATCCGGTTTTGTTTCGTGAAGTTGTTGATTATAAAGTTGCAGAGCATCAGCAGAGGCGGAAGCTGGCAGGTGCTGATGACGCTGGTGAAGATTAGTTGATGTTTGGGTCGCGTTTAGGGGCAGGCTGGTGAGTTATCGGCTTTTTTGTCGTTTGGTGGTCCACCAATCGGTCAAATTTGGGATGAGATGGTACCCTGAAGTTTTTATTTTGGTACATCTCATATAGATTTTGATTTATATACAAACAGGAAGTATTGTTTATTGGTTAATAATTTTTGTATTAGTTCAAGAATTGATATTGTGTTGAAGAAGATGACCTTTATTTTCAAGGCAAATATTTTCTGCAAGAAGATGGGAGTTTTTTTTTCTTTTCATTTGTTTAAACTGACATTCCATAGCTCATGTAACGTAACAAAAATCTGACTGAAAACATATGATATATTTAACAATGGATATTTTAACTTGGTTACTTGATTTTAAATTTTGATTTTAAATTGAGTAATGCGCTCCGATGCGGTGTAATTAAAAATCCGATGCGTGCGTCTCTTGCTTCTAAAGAAAATACTAAAGTAATAATAATACATAACTCTTTTTGTATTGTTAACATTTCAAAATAAAAAAAAATAATATTTTACAAAACATACCGAACTCTGTAACCATCAAAAAAAAACAAAGAACAATATAAAATAAAAAAATTAGTTAAAAAATGTAACCATAAAAAAGAATAAATTAACAGAATAAAATGAAATGAAAATCAGTTTAAGAATGAGAAGGGAAAAAATCAGAAAGTATTATTGTTTTTACTTATGCATAGTTTTACTAATGAAATTTTAACTAAAAAAATAGTGTTTTTACTCTTTACTACCGAACACATCGACTCTCAATCAATTAAAGAGTAACACATCATGTATTTTTTTATATGTTACTAGCTTTAGTAAACCCGTGTAATACACAGGTTGAATAAATAAAATATTAAATTGAATAAAAATTATTAATTATAAAACGACATATTAAAACATGATATGATTGAAATTATGTATAAGTAATAGTTATAAGTAATAAAACAATAATATGAAATTTTTAATTTTTTTTTATTTTTTCAAAGATAAATTAGACATTTGTTTTAAAATAACATTAAAGTTTTTTTTTTTAATTTCCTTACTATAAATACCTATTTTAATTATTTTTATTTTATTAAAAAATTACTTTAAAAACCAATTTTAAAATATTACGTAAAAATAATTTTATTTTATTAGAAAAAAATCTGTGTATAAAAAACTATCTATATAAAAATAACATTAATAAAAATTTATCTTTCTTAATTTATTAAAAAACTAATTATAATGTAAAATTATAATGTAAAAATAAATAGATAATATCATTAGTACTTAATGTGGTTATTTAATAGGAGAGAGAAGCGGGAAAAATTTAATTAGAATGAATGTGGTGTTGACACGTGTCATTAGATGAGTCTAAAAGTGACATGTGGCAATTATAGTTACCCTTTTATTAGAGTAGTGAGATTATTTAGTTCACCTACGTGTTCTGATCTTTCAGTATTTTCTATTTTCCTTCTTCCTTGCCACCCATCATCTCCATAGACGAACTCGTAACTCAACGCTCCCTTTTTCATGTCGCCCCAGCGCATCTTGCAAGAAAACGCATCTTGTGAGAATCATCGCATCAAGCACGTATCATGGGACTGCATTGCATTAGGTGCAACAAGACGATATTAGATTAGACCGCATCATGCATTATGCACGCTTGATGCCCGCTTTTTAAAACCAAACTTGGTTACATATTCAAGGAAAAAACAATGACGTGACGCCTGTAGATAACATTGACTTTTCATCCATGTAGCACTGACCATGTTTGACTTTTTATGCTTACAATAGCTTGTTTGACTTTACATGACTGTAACAATGACTAATGTTGGCTTTTTTCTGCAATGTGATGATAAAGTAATTTGGAAGCTACTTAAAGGTCACCCCAAGACCAATCCATTCCTCCACCCCTAACATTGACCGTCCTCATGGACGGTCGTTGAAGGAAAGAGATGCCTTTGTAAGGGGGAGGAGAGAGAACGAGGAGGTTCTTGGGAGAAAAGTCAGCGGACAGGTGACTAGGGCTGATCCATGACCTGATGCGTTGTAGGCGCGCTCTATAGGAGTACTTTGAAAGTAAGTATAATTATCTTATAAGAAATCAAAATCAGCAAAATGTTGGTTAGTTCATAAGCAAATTGCCCCAACTCTATCATCCATTTTAGCAACAAAAAAAACTAGGATCATCCATTATAGCAAAAAAAAAAAAGGGTAGGAACATAATGTCATTTTGATATCAAAGTATTACATCAAACTGTATACTTATTTGCAAGCATATCAAGAAACGTTAGAAGGGTTTAGACGAGCATCTTGTTTGCTAACATTGAAATCAGAACACAAAAGACTGGAAACATGCCATGCCAGCACTGGAATCTCAAAGTGAATTTAATGATGATGATCTTGAACATAACGTAAGCCGCAGTACTTGCAAATAGCCGGCTCATCTTTGTCAAGGCATATGAATTCAATAGGATGGCCAAGTGCAGGATTGGTATCTGCAACCATTAAAAAACATCAAATTAAACATCATCCGGTACTCAAGCCAACAATCGGTTTAAACTAGATTAAGGGGGTGTTTGAAATTTCTTACGACAATAAGTTGTTTTTAAGAGTGTTATGGAGTACTTTTGGTATTGCTTATTCACAGAGGTGGCAATTCCAACCCCTTTGCTTATCTACGAGTCCACATGGGTTATGTTTAATCTAAAAGGGGTCAAATAAACAAACTTAGCTACTAGAGAAACATGTCGAAAGGGTTCAAAGTCATCAAAAGCCCATTTCAAATGCATACAGCTTGTGAAATCATTTCATTCAAATCTAAAATTATTATAATATTATAATTTTTGGAAACAAAGTTAATTGTGATGTGTTTATTGCGCTGAAAATCTGAAATGTCACGATTTTTCACCAAATTCTCTTTGTATGTAATAAACAAAGATTATTACCTTCTGGTGTAACCTTAAAATACGTCAGCGAAGACTGCTGCAACATCAGCTAAACACTTATAGGTTAATATTTACTGTTACCATTAAGGTTTGTTACGTCAAAAAGTAAAATGGTAAATCATAGTTCAATACATACAATGACAAGGTGGTGAACAGTTCATTATATTTTGTTGCAACAAAACTTTAAAAGCTCAACTGTTTGTAAAAATTAAAAGAAAAAGAAAAAAGAAAAACAATGTTAGGTGGTCCACTGCCCCGTCTCAACTAGAGCCATAAATGATTTTTTTGAACCTCAACCTGTAACCTTGCAAGCCCATCATACCACCCTTAGTACTACAATACTACATAACAAATTAACTGAGAGAGAGAAAGAGAGACCTCCTTCACAAGCAGCAATCCTTCCCTCAACTTTAATGGGTGGGACTTCACTGATTAATTCCATTGGAGATTTCTTGGTTGTGTCCTGTCATGAATTAAATATTAGTAGACTGGAATCTGGAGTGACAATTAGATATATTTCCATCAAAAAGTTGTTCATGTATGATTCCAAAAAGCAATATTAAAATGATAAGAATCAGACCATTTGATTGTTGAGAGGATTATTCCTTAAGAAACTGACCGTCTGAATACTGACTAAAAATAAGCAAATTAAAATTTAACACAGCCTACTTTAATCTTAATAATCAGACAAGCAGTGTGGACAAGATAAGAAATCCAATACATCTCAAAACAGATTGTTGTATCAAAACGCAACAAGCAGTTTTAATAAGCAATCTCATTCGACCATGTGTGAACTTATAACAGCATCTCATAGTAAACATAGAAAGTTACCCTAACAAGTCTCTAGAGACAGCTGACAACTAGAGGTGGAAAATTCAACTCATTTACTTGTGAAGGATGGTTATTGGTTATGAATTATCTCAGATAGATGTTGTAATGATAACCTTTTTGCAATCATAATTAACCAATTGAGGCATTGATTGCATATAAAAACTTGAAAAATGGAAGCGTCAACGAATCAATCCAACCTGACCTGATCAATTTTCTCCAATACTAAAATATTACCCGTTTTAGTAATTTCCACTGCAGAAGTTTGTTTTGGTCTTCTATGTTTGGATCAACAATTTTTACAAATATACAAGTATAGAAGCTACGGCTGTTTTAAATGGTATTTGAAGTTCGTGCACATGTGTGACCACACACACATATGTGTGTAAAAGGCGTGTCAAACTCAGAAGAAGTTTAATTGTGACTATTGGATATAGCAAAGAGGTACAAATCTCCAACTACCTAGAAGTCTTCAATTGTGAGGTAAGTCTATTCGAATATAACAATTACCTTTTTATAAATGGGCAGTCTGATTCAGCCACTGAGGCATAAAATACCAAAAACAGAAAAGACAGCCAAACTACATGTTCACTTCAACAACACGAAACAGAAATCTCTAATTTACTTCTCCATTGGAAGTGGAGACATGTTCACTCTATTTTCACCATTTAGGTTGTTTATATAAAGGAAAACAAGGTTCTACTGGTGTACCATTCATAGTCTTGGAATACAGATCAGTACGAAAATTTACAAGTGATAGTTATCAGAAGCGGGACTGTTACTGACTAACGAAGGGTGAAAAATGCAATACAAAGCAGACTCAAAATACATATGCTGATATCCACATAGCACATACACTTTCGATTGTAAACTTTGTCAGTTTGAGGAAATGATATCAGAATGACACTCACCAAGTAGAACTCTCCAAATGAATAAGTGTGTCCCAAAGGCATTCAAGAGATGGGAAACACTACAGTTTTGAGGGGAATATATGTTCATGTTTTGTATGCATAAGCGCATCAAATCAATGTATGTGATCCTTGACTAAATCAGTAAATGTAAAATCCCCAAATTAAAAGAAGATCAAATGACACTTATAAGGACGGTCTAGTATAAAACTCTTGAGTGTTTTTTCCTGCAAATGAAAGTGAATCATAGAAATGAACCAAAACAAGCATGAGTCACAATAAGCTTACATCTTCACCCGTTAAATCATAATAGCTAAAAGTAACAGCATTTTTACAACAAAAAGTAAGGGGTAGATGAAAGTTGCCCAAACAGCTCCGCCTAATGGTAAAGTATATAAAATAATAGATTAGTAGTTCGTTAATTACTTAATTAGCGTTGCATATATGCCCTGTTTGCAAGAATTTACGCAAACTCAACACATACAACCTAAATAAACTATATGAACATGATTTACGATAAACCCTAATAAACCCACCTATATCAAACCAAAATGAACACTTTTTAAAGATTTAAACTAACCTGCATCCATTTGGCTGTGTGGGAGGTCGTGATTTCGCTGTTAACGACGCCGCTGAAGGATCTAAACGGCGTCAAAGAAGACGAAGATGATGAGTTTAGGGCTTTCACAAAATTTGAAGCCAACGCATACCCCCGTTTTGCCCCAAACATTGCCATTGAATTCGATTGAGAAATGAAGATCAAGGGTTAGGGTTTATTTGCGACAGCTCCTGTGTGTTTGTAGCATCCGATCTGATTGAAACAAAGTATGAAGCATTTTGTGAAATGTGCTTTCCGAACCCTCTAGTTTAAATTTTGTTTCAATCAAGTTCCGTCAAGTTTGCGAACATTCGTTAAATGAGTCGATCTTGTCTAACAAATTACTCGAGTTGAGCTTTTATTAAGTTCAATCTTGAGTAAAGCTTGTGTTTTTTTTTATTTTTATATTTATTTGAAATGACTATTTCACATGTATCCAAAATAAGGAGTTGTTTGATTACGCTGACTCAGTAGGATCTGACTGAGTCAGAAGCTGACCCAGTTATAACTTCTCACTGAGTCTGCATCTAACTGAAACTTGACTGTTTGATTCAGTATCTGACTGACTCTGTTGAATGATAAAAATAACCATATTATCCTATAATTCTTAAAATAAACCACCAAACCGGTTGAGTAACGGGCTAAAGTCAAGTTCCATGTCAATAATCTCACCATCTCAATAGTGGGTTCAAAAGTAACAACCCTGAACATCAAATATGCATTATGTAACTTGATAATACATGTTTTCTAACACAAGGCTTATGCATTACAACATTATAATACCACCCACCACCAACCACTTAGCCCAACCGATCAATCCCCCACACCCACTTTTATTCAGTTCTCACAAAACACAACCAGTACCCGACACTTTACTCATAAATGGCCCCAAGAAAACACCACCACCAACACCATGATCACCGATCAAAGTTCCTCTATATAGGTGATCATCAAAGAATTCCCCTGGTCGACTCCGACGCTTCGAAATGAACAAATCCGACATGTGGAACGCCAGAGTCGATGATCATTCAACTGACCCTCAATCACCACACCCGCTACGGGATCGCATGGATGGGGGGTCGCGGTGGGGAGATCGCCGGATGGATGGGGGTTCGCGTTGGGGAGACCGTCGGAGAAATGGGGGTTCCTGGAGGGGGTCGCCGACGGGTGGAAGACCGTGGAGGGAAGCCGATTGCGGAGGGTTTGGCGGAGGGAAGGCCGATCGCAGAGGATTGGAGACGGGAGGGGTTGGGTCAGAATCATGGATTTTAGGGTCTGGGTCAGAACCTTCAGACCCGGTCAGACCAGAACATCACCACTATCAAACACGCTGACCGACTGACCGAGTCGATCAGTCAGCCGGTCAGCCCGGTCAGCAACAAATCAAACAGGGCCTAAGTTTGATTGATGAATTTATATCAATATTTGAGTTTTTTTTAATAAATTTAGGTCTATATTATATCATATTCAAGTCAAATATAATCTTGCGTTATGGTGACTTGTCTAGTCATCAAATCAAGCTTGGATTTAATCTAAAATTGATAGGAAAATGTTCTAATACAAAAATCTAAAAGTAAAAAGTGTAACAAGTAATCTTAACAATTAATCTGTTTAATCAATGGTTAAAATCAAATTACCAATAAAAATTTATTAGAGTGGTATTTTAAAAATAGTCACTTTTGTTGACTTTTGTAAGGCCCCGTTCCCGGGACGCTTACAGCCGGTCAATCATCGCACAAAAACATACATTTTTATTTATCTTATATAAACATTGCAGCGGAAACAATCAAAATGGTATCTCATTTCATCATAAAAACTTTTGCAAAATAATACATCGTTAATCCGTTACAAATATATTGTTGCATTACATCACAAAAACATTATAAAAATGGATGTCATCCAAAAGAGCCGAGTAGCCGCCCGTGCCATCCTCAGCAACCATTACCTGCCAACTGAAACATATAAAAAGTCAGTGTTACTGAGTGAATTCTAGTTTTATAATAAAACATACTTTTCTTTCGTTAAAACCGTTTCTTTACTTTCATGCAATCATACATCATATGTACACATAGATAATATCATTATTATCTTCATCATTCATTCATTCGTTCTTTAACTTTCGTTCATTCATCGTACGTCTTTAACTTTCACACTCTTTCATCTTTTCATCACTTCTTTCCATCAAACCATAAACTTTACCCTTTTGTTCGTGGTACTGGACCTAGGTCTATCATAGACCTTCTAAAACGATGCATCGCACCTCTGGCCACAGTACCTAAGGTAAAGTTTAGGTGTACCATTGCCATATGCAATACCCTTCTGTTCCTGATCCTGTACCTAAGCCTATCATAGACCTTCTACAACGGTGCACCGCACCTCTAGCCACAATACCTAGGGTATGCAACAATGGTTCTATACAAACGGTCAATCACAGTGTCAAGCTTTACCCTCTTCATTGCACACAGGCACGATTACTGAGGTCGAATGACAAGGATTCCATTTCGAGTCTGTTGCAACAACAAGGTCGCTCACCTCATACATTTGCTTGAAAGCCTTTCTTACTCTCATTCTTTATTAATGCATGCATTCATTCATCATGTTCCTCTTCCATTATCTTTCACTTTACGTTACATAATACTTTCGTTTCATTCATTAACATAGCATGTAAAGCCACGGGAAAGATAAACATTCATCATAATAAGGAACATCAGCATACACAATCATCATCATCATACAAGGCAATATCATACATAACATACATCATGTATAAGCATGCAGCATCATACATCATCATGCCCAACATAACCTCTAATACCTCAATAGTCACCTTACATGTACCTACGGGAGCTTCCACGTTAAAACTTACATCTGCACTTCCCCCGAAAGTCAGTAATTAAACTATGCTTCTCCTCGGGTACAACGGCCCTATTTGGGCGTATGGACACCCTTCAGTCGCATGGCCTCCAGGCGACTGAACATCATGCGAATGGACCCATACGGATGAACATCAATACGGATGAACACCCCAGTCGTGCGAATGGACCTCATGCGGATGGACACTATACGAATGGACCTTATGTGGATGAACACTATGCGAATGGACCTCATGCGGATGAGTACTTATACGAATGGGCTCTCAGTCGCATGACTCCCCATGCGACTGACCCTCCAGTCGTGAGATGAACCTCAATCGTGCGACTGAACCTCAATCGCACCTCATTCGGCCGTATGGCCTCAAGTCGGTCACCTAGCCTTAACTGATGCATAATGCAGTTCATCAAGAACCCAATCTGCCATTTTCGACCTCCAAGCTCATCCAAACCCATTATAAGCCTAAGTCAACCATCCTAAACCTTAGGAATGCATACTACAACATCATTCAAGCACACACAAGCCCGGAAACTAACTCCAAACGCATCACACGCAAACACATCTAAATGGGTCAAACACACACACATACAAAAACGGGTTTACTATGTGTTCCAGCCCCAAATCAGTTGAAAACGAGTAAAAGAGGGGTCCTATAACTCACACAAACTACACCAAGAAGAAAAGCTTTGTTGGAGCATATATAGTCATATATAGTGTGTCCGTCGCTTGACGAATAGTCTAGGCTTAATGTTATACACCTTGTAAACACATAAAATTGGGTCATTCGCAGGAGCATATGCGAATGAGACTCAGTCGTACGACTGAGCCAAGCTAATGGACCAGTCGTGCGACTGAGAGATGCGATTGGGGCATTCGTAAGACTGAGCCATAAGAATGGTCCAGTCGTACGATTGAACCATACGTATGGTCCAATCGCACGAATGGGCCCAGTCGCATCTAATATGGGCCGAGGCCTATATGTACCAGTTTCAATGTGTAGAAACCTAAGGGTTTTAGAGAGTGTGCCCGGCGCCCAGGCGCTGCCGGATGAGAGGGGAGATCATGCTCGATCTCCCCTTGCCAAAAGTCTTGATTCTTAAGTTGTAACGAGCTTAAAATCGTTATGTTTTATCAATAAAATCATTCATTATTGTTCGTACTTTTGTTTATCTGTTGGTTTTTATCCTTCCGTCAAGAACGTGCTCGGATGTCTAGCGATCCAGACTTCACAAGCTTCGTTTAGACCCGCTACATGATGTTTTTCCACGCTCGAATCCACCCGAATCAAGCCTTCTTCTTCTTTTCTCCCTTTTCTCTCTTCTTTCTCTCTATGATGTAGAATTTTGGAGATGTGGGGAGGGTGTGGGCTGCCCTCCCCTCTTATTCTCCTTCTCTTCCGAACTTTCTCGCATTTTGGCAAGTTTGGTCCCTCGACTTTGGACTTTATTTCTTATTCTTCCTTCGTCGGCTTCAAGGAAAATATCCGGGTGTTACAAGTCCACCCTCCTTATATAGGTTTCGTCCCCAAAACCTATTATTTCTCGAACAAACGTGGGTAATGATGTCTCATTTCTTGTTCGGTCTCCCACGTTGACTCGGATCCCTTCCTGTGCTTCCTCTGTACACGCATAAGAGGAACCACTCTATTTCTCAACCTCTTCTCTTTTTGATCGATGATTGCCACTGGTTGCTCCACATAATTGAGCCGTTCATCTACTTCGATATCCTCCAGTGGAACAATCATATCTTCATCTGCCAAGCACTTCCTTAGATGAGATACGTGGAATGTTGGGTGAATTCCACTTAACTCATCTGGTAACTCCAATTTATAAGCCACCTCTCCCACTCGAGTAATGATTCGGAAAGGGTCTATGTATCTCGAGCTCAACTTACCCCGCTTTCGGAAACGAATGATACCCTTCCAAGGTGAGACCTTCAACATAACCCGACCACCACCTGGAACTCAATCGGTCTGTGTCGTTTATCAGCATACGACTTCTGTCTATTTTTGGCTGCCTTCATGAAGGCCTTGATCCTTTCGAGCTTTTCAGTCGTAGCCTCGATCACCTCGACGCTCCCTAAATCTTTATGACCAACATCACCCCAACAACCGGGTGTTCTGCATCTCCTATCGTATAGCATCTCATAAGGTGGCATACCAATGCTGGCATGATAGTTGTTGTATGAGAATTCAGCTAACGGTAAGTGGTTGTCCCAACTTCCCCTAAAATCAATCACACATGCCCGAAGCATATCCTCCAATGTTTGAATGATCCTTTCTGACTGACCATCAGTCTGGGGATAATAAGCCGTGCTAATATGTAACCTCGTCCCCATGGCGTCGTAGAATTTCTTCCAGAATTTGGATGTGAACCGGGTGTCACGATCAGACACAATAGACACCGGTACACCATGACGAGTTACAATTTCCTTGATGAACAGATCAGCCAACCTCTCAGATGAATATGTCTCGCTGATCGGTAGGAAGTGAGCACTCTTCGTCAAGCGGTCAAAAATCACCCATATAGCATCATACCCTTTCAGGGTACGCGGTAGCTTCGTAATGAAATCCATTATGATGTGCTCCTACTTTCATTCTAGTATATCCAACGATTGGATCTTTCCATACGGCTTTTGGTGCTCGGCCTTTACTTGCAAGCAAGTAAGACACTTACTCACATACTCCACTACGTCACGCTTCATACCCGGCCACCAATAATCTTTCTTCATGTCTTGGTACATCTTTGTAGCACTGGGATGAATAGAGTATCGAGTCTTATGAGCTTCATCCATAATCTTCACCCGTAGATCCCCAAGACGAGGAATCCACATTCATCCAAACCGGGTTTTAACACCAAATATGTTTTCACCCAACTCCGCGACCAGACCTCTCATTCTTTCAGAGTTAAGATGATCTTCTTTTAATGCCTCATCTTGAAACTCTTTGACTTGCTTCATCACATTCGAGGTCATGATCATCTGATATGCTTTCACCTGAATCAGCTCGGGTCTCTCTTTTCGGCTAAGGGCCTCCGCCACCACGTTGACTTCGCCCGGATGATAATGGATCTCATAATAATAATCCTTTATGAGCTCCAACCATCTTCTCTGCCTCATGTTCAAGTCCTTCTGCTCGAAGAAGTACTTCAAGCTCTTGTGGTCAGTGAATATGGTGCACTTCGTTCTGTATAGGTAGTGCCTCCAAATCTTTAACGCAAAGACCACAGCTGCTAGTTCCAAATCATGAGTGGGATAGTTAACCTCATGAACCTTCAATTGTCGGGATGCGTAGGCTATAACTTTTCCTCTCTGCATTAACACACAGCCCAACCCCAAGTAGGGAGCATCAGAATAAACCACCAGATCTTCACTCCCATCGGGTACTGACAATACCGGAGCTTGAGTCAACCTCGCCTTCAATTCCTAAAATGCCTTCTCCTGAGCTTGACCCCACACAAACTTTACGTCTTTCCGGGTCAACTTGGTTAGTGGAGAAGCGATCTTGGAAAAAGTCTTGAATAAACCTTCGGTAGTATCCTGCCAAACCCAAGAAACTACGGGTTTACTATGTGTTCTAGCCCCAAATCAGTTGAAAACGAGTAAAAGTGAGGTCCTAGAACTCACACAAACTACACCAAGAAGAAGAGCTTCGTTTAGACCCGCTACACGATGATTTTCCACGCTCGAATCCACTCGAATCAAGTCTTCTTCTTCTTTTCTCCCTTTTCTCTCTTCTTTCTCTCTATGATGCAGAATTTTAGAGATGTAGGGAGGGTGTGGGCTGCCCTCCCCTCTTATTCTCCTTCTCTTCCGAACTTTCTCGCGTTTTGGCAAGTTTGGTCCCCGACTTTGGACTTTATTTCTTTTTCTTCCTTCGTCGGCTTCAAGGAAAATATCCGGGTGTTACAACTTTATGTAAGTCTCTCCCACTTTTTAAAAATGTTCATAACTTTTATACACAATGTTATTTTTTTATAAAAATTACACTAAAAAAACGAGCCTTTTTTATTTTTAAAACGAGTACCGTAATGTTTTGTAAAAATATATATTGAAAAATATATTATCAAGCTCGTATATCGTCATTGTGTCTTTCGTACAGTTTATTGTGTCTTTGTGTTAGTTCTTGTGTTTTTTCCGAAAACTACAGTGTGTTTCCCTAACATGATGAATTTTAAAAAAATATAATTGTAGAACAACATTATTATGTATCTCTAATATGTAAAACGTAACAATAAGTTAACAACTAATTAATCTAATACATTAAAACAATAACAAAAGAACACAATGACTCATTGTGGTTTTTTTGTGTTCTTTTATCGTTATTGTGTTTTTTAGTTGTTAGTGTTATCTTCATACTATAAGTTTTGAAAAGTAAATTGATAAAATAACATCATTGTGTATTTTAACTGTAAAACATAATGATAGATGATAACATGTTTATATAATCTATAAAAACGGTAATAAAAGTAACACATTGTGTTATCTTCAACACTATAGTTTAGAAAAATACATTGGTGAAAATATATAATTGTGTTATTCTAATTGTAAAACACAATGATAAATAACAAATTTATATAAACAAGTTTATATAATCTATAAGAACAATAACAAAAATAACACAAAATAATCTAAATCGTAAAACACAATGATGAATACACATAACAAATGATGCCAAATATAAGACACAATAAACGAATATTTGACACAATAAACATATAAGACACAATGAGCTGAGTATTTGACATAATGATCAAATGCACTCTTTTTTAGATCAAATACCATTTTTATTATACACTACCCAAGTTATTAAACTAAGCTCAAATTAACTAGTTTGAACTCTATAATATCTCATTTTCATTACTAAAATTTTTTTGAACGGCAAAAAAGAAACTTTTATTACTCCATCCCCCAGCAAGATGCTCGGGGAACAACCACATACACCTGCAACAAGACCAGAACTCCCTAACCTCCTACACCTCTTCAAAGAATAAAGTTACACCAATTATGCCAAGCTAAATTCAATGATCTAGCCCTATGCTTTAACCACCAGAACGAATGCACTTTAATATCTTCCACCACCTTTGAGACTGACACCTGCTCCCTATTAAACACAGAAGCATTCCTCGCTTTCCAAATAAACCACAGAGACGCTAAGCCAATACAATGTTTTACCTTTCCTAAAATAGATCCCAAATCACCCGGCAAAATGACATCCTCAATCCGCTAATCCACAACTCCACTCCCGAAAGGAAATAGACACCATTTGAACACCTCATCCCACACCCTTCGTGCAAATGGACAGTGTATAGTATATGTTCCGCAGATTCCGGAACCCCAAAACAAAAGTTGCACTCGATAAACGGTTGCACAACACCCCGCTCCTCTAACGCCATTCTTGTTTGAATTCTTCTTATTTTCACCTTCCATGCAAATCCATTAACTTTCAAGGCACCCAAGGATCCATGGGACATGCGACAAATCCAAAACCAATCGGTTGCCTTCAATAATTTTCCTCAAAGACCTGGAAGAGAATTGCCCCGAGTCATCCCCTAACCAAATCCAAGAGTCTTCCCCACTATGAACTAAGGCATTCTGCAAAGAATTCACCAGATGAGTGAGTTCACATGACTCCTCTGATGATAAACGAGCCTTCCTCCACATCCAATTCCACTGCAACCCACCGAGAGATCTAATCATTACTAAAAATTTATTTGCACGGCTTCGCCATTTAAACCAATCTTGCTCGTTGTTGTTATACATAATGTTTTTTATTAAGACCATTAATAGAGTTTCCTAGAACAATAAATCTTTTACTTCTTATTTGAGACACATGAACTATAAATGCTTTTAACGTCACAAGAATATTGTTTAATCTATTTAAAGCTGGGAAGACTTAAATTTTGGTTTTAAATAATTTGTATTGAAAATATTAAGTTTATTGCTAATATGTATAAAATTATATAGTTTCATAATAAGGAAAAAATTATTTAACTTAAAGAAGACCGTGTTTTGTTTGATTCTTATATTTATTTGAAATGACTATTTCATAAATATTCAAAATAAAGTGGTTGTTAAGCTATAATAATAATTTGAGTTTATTAGGTTGAGTTTAGGTCTAAATGTAATAAATCTAAAGTCAAGTTTAATCCTACATTATAATGACTTATTCAGCCACCGAATCGAGCTAGAAATTTTTAATTTTATCTGACGTTATTAAGCTAAGCTTTTTAGTAGTTTATATTTTAAGCTATTGTTTATATTTCACTGATATATGTTTCATTACTTGAAACTTATTTGCATGACTAGGTCATTTCAACCAATCTTACTCTAACAAGATCATAACAATTATGTCTTCTTGGAAAATTATTATTAAAATTTTATGTAACAATAGTTTATTTACTTCTTATTTGAGAAACATGTACGTATTATGAATGTTTTTAACGTCACAAGATTATTGTTTGATGTATTAAAGTGGGAAATACGAATCACTTAAATTTTGGTTTTAAAAAATTGTATTAAAAAAACAAGTCTTATTTGCTAGTATGTATAAAATCATATCGTTTGTTAACGAAGAAAAAATTGGTTTGACTTAATAAGTTAATGGACAACCCTAACTTATTTGCTAGTATGTATAAAATCATATCGTTTGTTAACGGAGAAATACGGGGTTGTTAAATGTGACAACCCTAAATCGCAGGTTACCTCGTTCCTTTAACTTAACATTTCCTTCGTTATGACATTATTATATAATAATAATTATTATTATAAATAGAAAACCATTATTGTAATAAACAACTAAACAAATTGGAAGACAATCCGGCCCAACCCAAAAGCCCACGAAACACCTTACATGCAAAATAATATATGTTACAATGCAAAACCCAATCCTAACCTCCAATTACCCAAAAATCATCCCCACAACTTCTATTCCCGTTTTCAAGAAACATTATAGCAGAGATCTAACGATCCCCGGAGATCCAACCGTTGAATCGATCCCAATTTTTACAGGATGTTTTAGACACATAGATGAAGGTTTTCACCGTTGGGATTTTCATTTTAAGACCTGTAGTTCTGATTTTTTATTTTTCCGAACAGAGCAGTACGCTTGGAACGTTTTCTGGCGACTGCTAAGTTTTCCGACGGCGGATAAGGCGGAAAATGGCAGCAGAAGGTGGAGGTGATGATAGATCTCTGTGATATGGAAGCGTGACCGCTTGAATCACTCAATTCCGCGTTCGTTTGATATAGTTTCAACCTCCATTCGTACTTAGTTCAATTCGGGTAAGGTTCATAGAAAAAGGGTTTAGGTATAACTCATATGGTTTGGGTTTCTCTAAAACTTATGAATGTGTGAAAACATTTGGATGAGTTTCTAAACTTCTTTTAGTTACTAACATGGTGTTGTGAAGTCATTGAACATTGTTAGTATGCACGTTAGGTCTAAAACTTAATGCTCTCTTATTTTTGGCAGATTTTATTAGCCAACTTATGCACATTGTAACTTGATGATAATAAACTCAATCACTGCGTTTCTTGGGTCCAAATTATGTATTTTTAAATCTAGTTTCCAGAAAGTTCAACCACACTTAAACTGGACGTGTAAAACTCAAGTTATTGTCTTTTTAGTGAAGGTAGGTAAAGATTGTTTTTTTTACACCAAACAAATGGTCAAGTGTTTTGATATATGGTTTGTATTTTGATGAAGTTATGGTTAAAATAAATTATGTGAGAAGTAACCCCATGACTCTTGGAACACCTCCAAGTAGATTCAACTCAAAATTATGTATAGATGATTTATAATGAATTCTTGTGTGAAGTGTTGTCAAAACTTGATTTTATGCGTTGATTGTGTTGAATATTGTGTGATATGACTTGGACATTGTAAGGATGTTTTATGCACAAACTTATAAACCTATTTGTAAGTAATAGGGTGAAGTTACTGTTATGGTAATTGGTTTCATTGTCTTCCGTGCATCCTAAGGTGAGTTTACAGCCCCACTTTTATATTTATACTCTTTTGGGGGAGAGAAACATGTTGCTTTCATAAGTGATACAATACATTAGATTTCGTAATACTGCATATATCTGATACTATGGTGTTATACTATAATACCCATAATAATAATAATAATAATAATAATAATAATAATAAAAGTTCAGGGGTTATTTTGCCATTTTGAAAACTTAAATTAATAAGTTTGTGCATAAAATAAAAGAAACATAAACCACAGGGACCATTTGTGTAATTTCTTTAAAAATCCCAAACCACCCGCTCGTCGACCACCTTCACCTCCGGCACCGCCTCCGGCGAGCCTCCGGCGAAGCCAAACACCCACAATTAGTCGATTTTAGTTCAAACAAACCGTCCCGACACATTCGAGTGTGTGATTCGAACTCGTACCCCACACCAATTTGAATATTTCAGACGGTTAGTGCGATCCATGATTTTCGGCCGACCATCCACCACTATCTAGCACTAAACATTAATAATAATCGAAATAATGGCGCACTAACGATCGTATAACCATTTAAAACTTCCATCGAGCTCAATTCGATTTGAAAACACACAAACACATCAAATTGATTCACCTTCGGTCGCGGACCTGCAACTCATTCGTAGACCTCATTTTCAAACACAACCACGTAAGTATGTACATCTATCTGCTCGATTTTAGATGGGGATCAAAAGCCCCATGGATTCGATCGTTATCAACATTGATTTGGGCTTCAATTTGATCGAATTCGTTCTAGGGTTCATACGGTTTTGGGAGGGTTCTTTTGTTTGTGTTTAAAATTAAAGAGAACCGAGTCTTACCGCGGCTGTATGCCTTGGTTCACTGGTTCCCGGTTCACTTGCAATCCTTGGGGTCACGGGTTCGAACCCGTGCACCCACATTTATTTTTTAAATGCCTTTTTCAGCTTTCAAAAATTATATAAAAATTTCTAAAATTATAAAAGTAACTTTTATAAACTCTCCTTATTTTAAAGGTTACCTAGTTAATTTCTATAAATTTATTTGTTAAAAACACCCTAATAATTTTTATAAAATATTATTTATAATTGTTATAAATAGTCATTTTTTATAAAAATGGACTTTAAATAATAATTTAAATTATTAATTTATTATTGGACACTATATTATCTTTAATGTGGGGGAAAGACCTTGCGAAACGGCCTCAGGTTCGATCCGTGGAAACGGCCTCCCTACAAAATATGGGGGAAAGACCGCGTACATCTTCCCTTAAATGGGACGGACCCTCCCTGGACCCTGCGAAAACGCGGGAGCTCTTTGCAGCACCAGGTACGCCCTATATTATCTTTAATTATGGATAAATCATAATAATTGTAGAAATTAAAAGATTTTATAATTTCATAAATTATTTACAAACGTATAATGTAGGTACTAGTGAACTTAGGATTACTCGATTTGTTTGCTTTTGCTCTTTGACTAAGGTACGGATGTAGAAATTATAAAGATTTTATAATTTCATAAATTATTTACAAACGTATAATGTAGGTACTAGTGAAACTTAAGGATTACTCGATTTTGTTTGCTTTTGCTCTTTGACTAAGGTACGGATTCTGTTTCTTTATTATCATAGTATTCACTTTTGCTTCCGTTACTTTGTAGTACGGATTCTTGGTTATTTTATCTTAGTATAAATTTTATTCTTTTCCGTTACTTTGTAGTACGGATTTTGATACCTTGTTTCCGTTAATATGACTTCTTTAGCCTTTATTAGTCGTAAATCATTATTTATTTAGTTATACTCCGACTCGTTCGACTCCTTAGTGTTACTTATTGAGACCTGTAGCACGCAATATATATTTTATAAATTTGTGCTCATTATTGCATGTTCCCATAAATATTTATTGATACGTTATATGTTGGTAGCTGTACTACCATTTGATTTAGCACTCTGTTACCCGAGCTTGTCCGACATGTTGTTGTGGCGTCAATGACATGACACTTTTCGTGACGGTGTTTATAAATAGTTCACGGCGTCTCCGTTAACACGTTAGTACTCAAGTAGTACTTTGGCCATAATTATTTGGGAGGCGGATGGATCGATCCTAGTTCAGTTCAGATCAGTTTAGTTCCGGGGGATGGAATCATGTGTGTACACCCTACACACCATCTCATTTGTGCATAGTCTAGCTAGCTATGTACTTATCAGTTCAGTTTCGGCTCTTGGTACTTCTTATATCACACGACTTAATTTGTTTGTATATACGCGTCGTGTAGATCAGTTCAGTTTCAGTATTACATGTTCAGTTCAATATCAGTATTATACATTTAGAATCAGATTTCCGTTTCAATACCATATGATCAGTTCAGAATCAGATATCAGTATTTTATGCTTCGAATCGCTACTATTGTTCTTTCCGTCACTGAGCAACTTTTGGCTCAGCCGTATTTTCTTTTGTGGTGTTTTCTTATTTTATTGTAGGTAATCAGGGTAATCCGAGAAACCAGTGAAGAGTGGATTGAAGACCAAGATTATCTTTGTTTTAATTGATGTATTGAACATCTTAATTAGGTTCTTTCGGATTATTTGGTTTGTTCTTCTAACCGTCTCTTTAATATAATGGATTTGGTTTTTGAATTGATATCTGTAATAGTGACACGTCAGCCTCTCCGAGTTGGGGTGTTACAGTTATGGTATCAGAGCAAAGGCTCTTTCCTGTAGAAAACTTAAACATTAATAATTAAACTTGTGAGGTAATGGGTAGACGTTGGGTTAGGATCTAATCTTTTTCCAATCTAAATTCTAGTGTTCACACGTATATCTTCATTTCAGATGGCTCCTAAGAGACGTGTGAACAACCGCAATAACTCGAATGGCCCCTCGTCTGATGCAAACTTGGAAGCACTGGTTGCTAATGCTGTCAACACTGCTATTTCGGGGATGCTCCCTAACATGATGGCTCAGACTGCCCAAACTGTTTTCCAGCAGATGCAGCAGGCTAATATGGTTGCAAACCAAGGGACACCACCTACTGGCAGTGCCACTGGAACGCCACCAGTTGAAAATGTTACCGGAGCACCACCTGTCGTTAACGCCACTGGCGCACCACCTGGTGGAAATGCCACAGGGGCATCATCTGGTGGTAATGCCACAGGGGCGCCTCCTGGTGGAAACAATACAGGAGCACCTTCTGGTGGTAATACACCACCACCCCGTGATGGTATTCATGTCTGGTTGGAACGTTTTCAGAAGCAAAGGCCTAAGTCTTTCAGTACTTCCAAGGATCCGGTCGAGGTGCAAAATTGGATCAATCATATTGAGAAATTGTTTGAGGTACTTGGTGTTGAGGATGTATACAAAGTAAGATTGGCTACATACAAGTTAGTGGATGATACTCATAGATGGTGGACGACTGTGAAACAAGCTAGAGGAGGAAACGAATATGCAGCTACACTTCCTTGGGATGAATTCCGAGGATTGTTTTATGGGGAGTACTTCACTGCTGCTGACCGAACTGAGTATCGTAGACAGTATGCTAATATTAGACAGAGGGATGACGAGCACATAACAATTTCAAGACACGATTTACGCGGTTAGTGAGTTTCTTGGTGCATCTGCAGGCTCACCGCATGAGCAGACAGAAAATTTTCAGTGGGCCATATGTGAAAGAGATCGAAAGTTTATATTGAATCATCGGTTTAAAGATATTAATAAAGTGGTTGATGCTGTTAAAAACTTATATAATGATAAGAAGAATGGAAAGAAGCCGTATGATGATAACCGCAAGCGGCCTAGAGAGAATGACAAGGATCAGTCTCCTTCTCATACGAATAAGAATCAGTCTTCACCACCACGAGACCGTCGAAACCGTTTTGATCGCAACAACAACAATAACTCCCGATCATGGAAGAGTCGAAACCAGAACCAGAAATCAACTCATAATCAGACTCAGCAGGCTCCTACTCGTGCTCAACCACCAAATCAATAGCACCCTAATCAGGATCGGAATGCTACCCCTCAGTGTAACACATGCGGGAAACTTCATAAGGGAGCTTATCGTCTGGTCGGAGGATTATGTTTCAGATGTGGGCATGCAGGACACATGATTAGGGATTGCCCTCAGCGCGACCCTTGTAATAACGCTGGAGGGAATCAAGCTAAACCTGCAACTGGAGGACGAGTTTTTGCACTCACTGCAAATTAAGCAGCTAACGCACCAGGTATATTTTTGACCCCTTAGTTAGGGACGTATTATATACATATATATGTCTTATCCGATACTGATAGTAAACGCCCTAGGTATGATCTCCGGTACCCTTTGCTTAGGGAAGCAGGATATTTATGTCTTATTTGATACGGGCGCCACGCATTGTCGTATCTCTTTTGTTTGCTAAGTACTTAATGACTGCACCGACTGCTTTAGAGCACGCTTTGGCTATTACTACTCCATTAGGAGATTCGACCATCATCTCGCATGTCTATAGAGACTGTCCAATCAGAATCGAGTCTATTATTCGTAAAGCTGATTTGTTTCCTATGCAAATGAGTGACTTTGATGTCATACTTGGTATGGACTGGTTAACTCGACATCACGTTACTATTGAATGCCAGACTCGTCGTGTTTTATTTGGAAATCCTCAATGCCCTGAACTCGTTTATCAAGGGACTCAGCCTTGGAAATCGTTGAAAATCATCTCTGCGTTTAAGGCTCAGAAGTTCTTATCGCACGGTTGCGTGGGATTCCTAGCTTCAGCGAAAGCTACATCTTCTGATGAGTCAAACATATCTGATTATCCGACTGTATGTGATTTTCCTGACGTGTTTCCTGAGGAGTTACCCGGACTTCACCAGATCGCGAGGTAGAATTCACTATTGATCTTATTCCAGGTGCTGAGCCGATTTCTAAGGCACCGTATCGTATTGTAACATCTCGTATTTCACGGCACGTTAATATATAATAATAATAATAATAATAATAATAATAATAATAATAATAATAATAATAATAATAACAATAATAAATAATAACGTTAATAATACTAATAATATATAATGAACATATAATTTGTATTAAATCTTATAACTAATAATTTTTTTTCACATGAAATGATAACCTTTCAAATATCAAGGGTTGGATTGTAATTTATTTAAAACTAAAACAAAACCTTGATTCTCAAGTTGAAAACACCACAAACTACAGGGGCCAAATATGTAAAAAAATTTAAAAATCACAGCCAACCCCACCACCCATTCGACCCCTTCTTCCCCGGTTTTTCCTCTTCCACTGTCGGCCAAGACCCACGCGAATTCGGGCACTACGGGTTTTAATATGCAAAGTAATCTCGCACTAACTAACTTTAAATCGTATATAATCAATACTCGAATTCAATTGCAACAAAAATCAACAAAAACAACCCACTCAAACCCGTTCGAAACCGTCGACCTGCAACTCGATGTAAACCCAAATTCCGATCAATTTTAATCAAATTTGATAAGGGGCTTTCGATCAGGACAATCATTCGAAGCTTCCCTCAAGTTTAATTTGATTATAATCGTCGTTTGAGCATCATTCGATTGGCACATTGACCGCGACCTGTTCTTCGTTCTGTTCGTCTTCAATCCATCACCAAAACGGTAATTAAACATACATACATGTTCGACTATACACGGGCAATAAAAGCCCTATGATTACAGAAGCCTTCGAAATCGAATTGGACCTCAATTGGTTCGGATTCGAACCTAGGGCTCGAATGAAAAATTGGGGTTTCTGCTATCGATATTTAAAATCATTTGGAATTGGTATTAAGTGCGGCCAAGGCCTTTAGCTCACCGGTTCCTGCGCTCCATGTTATCCAAAAGGTCCCGGGTTTGAAACCCGGCCACCTCACATAATTTTTTTTAGCCTTTTTGGCCTTTAAATAAATTCAGAAAAATCCTTAAAATTATAAAAATAAATCTTGTAAACTTTTCTTATGTGCAATTTGATGCCTTAGCATAGGATTGCCTAAACTTAGTTACTTGTCTCCCTAAACTCATCTTTGACTCTCCCCGAACATAAAATCACTCAATCTTATTCTCGACGACATGTGGAATCGTATACTTATACTTATGATCTGGATCTTTGGACATATGTCTAATCTATACAAATCTCATCAAGGTTTTGATTTTATAAACCAAGGAAATTTGTGCGACACATAGACACCTGTATTCTGGATTTCCTGGCAAAAAGGCCTGAGGGCTAAGGCAAGCGTATTCGTATAAATCTCATTGTGAGACCCGTTACGCTACCTGGGGATTTCTGGGATGAGTGATAAACTATGGTCAAAATACAAATCTCTAAGGCAAATGAGTCAATTTACCTTGACGTGTCCACGGTTCCAAATGGTAATGTGTTATCAAATGGAATCATTCCGTGTACCTTACAAACTTTAGCTTGCCTTTGTCTAAACTACTATCCTTGTTACCCTTCATTCCCGTAACTAACTCACTTTTAGTATGTCCAGCATGTCTCGTCAACTTGCAAGGCGTGGAAGTTCCAGCTGTAAGCTAGCCGCCAGTATTGCTCAAGAAATGGCTGCTGTCATCTCGAATATGGTGGTTGAACTCAGCAGCACCATGATTGCCAACATCGCAAACCACAACAACGGCCAAGGGGAAAATAGTGCAACCCACGGCCGTAACAACCAAACTTGCACTTTCAAGCACTTTAGCTCTTGCAAGGCCACTAGTTTTAGTGGCAAGGAAGGAGCCACTGGTCTTCTTGAGTGGTTCGAAAGCATGGAAAACACTTTTGTCAATTGTGAGTGTCCGAGGCACTCAAAGTTCGATATGCCACTAGTATGCTCCAACAAAGGGCACTTACTTGGTGGAATAGTGAAAAGAGGAATTGAGGAGCCGAGGCTATTCTGGCACTTACTTAGGAAGAGTTCAAAAACATCGCCATCGTGAAGTTCTGCCCGAGAAGTGAACTGCAAAAGTTGGAGGAAGAGTTTTGGAACTTGAAGCAAGATGGTGGTGACCATTTGGCCTACTCAACTAGGCATCACGAGTTGAGTTTACTACTACCCCATATGGTCGACACTGTCCCCCGAAACATTGAGAAGTTCATTAAGGGTGTACCAGCCCAAATTCAAGATGCTGTGGTAGGCAGCCGACCCAAAACCTTGGAGGAAGCCATCACTATCACCGCTCAACTTACCGAGAATCATATACGAGCGGGCACCATGTCAGTGAAGGGTGCAAAGAAGGTGGAAAAGACGGCTACTGAGACTGTTAAGGAGACTAAAGCTGAACCGTCTCAACAACAACAACAACAACAAGAAGCGTAAGTTTACACCAGCACGCAACTATGCCGTGGCTGCACCCAAACCACCTCAAAGACAACATGTACCTGTCGCCGCACCTGTGGCACAAGCTCCCATGGCAAGGGCCTATGTTGGTCCCTACCCCATGTGTAATACATGCAAATACCATCATACGAGCAACATTCCATGCCGAGTCTGCTCGTTGTGTGGGAAATATGGACACCTGGTGGCTACTTGTCTTAGGGCACCAAACAACGCGGCAATACTCAACAACCGGACCTGCTATAACTGTGGCAAGATTGGCCACATTCGTCTGCAATGTCCTGCAATGCGGGCAACGTGCCACCAGCTCGTGGAAGGGCTTTCAATATCAACGCCAACCAAGCACAAGTCAGCAATGACGTTGTGAATGGTACGACGTTGAACCCCGTTTAAATCATTTCTTGTACTATTGATGTTTCTATCTTTGTATTCATCGTATCAATAATAGAATTTTTACCAAACAGGTATGTATCTTGTGAATGATCATTATGCATCTGTATTATTTGATTCGGGTGCGGATAAGAGTTTTGTGTCGTTAGAATTCGAGCCCATACTTTCTAAATCACGTATTAATCTGAAAAGACCCCACACGGTCGAAGTCGCCGATGGAAAACCTATTGTCGTTGATGTCATAATACGTGATTGCATCATAAGCCTTAACGAACACGAATTCTCCATTGATCTTATTCCTATGAAACTTGGAAGCTTCGACGTCATCATTGGTATGGACTGGCTAGCTAAACACCATGCCGAGATCGTTTGTTTTGAGAAGTGTATCCGTATACCGTTACCATCTGGGGATACTTTGAAGGTGTTCGGTGAGAAACCATCCCAAGGACTCAAACTTATGTCTTGCATCAAGGCCTGTAAGTGCTTAAGTAAAAATTACACGGCCTTCATGGCATATGTAGTTAATACGAAAGCCAAAGGTAAGGAATTAAAAGACATTCCTGTCGTGCGAGATTTTCCCGAGGTTTTTCCCGAAGATCTTAAGGGTTTACCTCCCGTGCGAGAAGTTGAGTTCAAGATTGACTTAATCCCCGGTGCAAACCCTGTGGCTAAATCACCTTATCGACTTGCACCGTCCGAAATGCAAGAATTAGCTAGCCAACTGCAAGAGTTAACCGATAAGGGTTTCATTCGCCCTAGTTCATCACCGTGGGGTGCACCTGTTTTGTTTGTGAAGAAGAAGGATGGTTCGTTCCGAATGTGCATCGACTATCGTGAGCTTAACAAGCTTACTATCAAGAACCGCTACCCTCTCTCTCGAATCGATATTTTTTTGACCAACTTCAAGGAGCAACTCAATTCTCAAAGATCGATCTACGTTCTGGGCATCATCAACTACGTGTTCACGATGCTGATATTCCAAAGACCGCTTTTCATACTCGATATGGACACTACGAGTTCATGGTTATGCCTTTTGGTTTGACCAATGCACCTGCCGTGCTCATGGATCTCATGAATCGCATATGTAAACCGTATTTGGATAAGTTTGTGATCGTGTTCATTGATGACATTCTTATTTATTCCAAGACAAAAATCGATCACGAGACGCACTTGCGATAAGTTCTCGAACTTTCGAAGAAAGAACAACTATACGCCAAGTTTTCCAAGTGTGAATTCTGGCTAGAAGAGGTCCAATTCTTAGGGCATGTGGTGAATAGCCAAGGAATTCACGTCGATCCTGCAAAAATCGAAGCTGTGAAAAATTGGTGTGTTCCCACGACCCCAACTGAAGTTCGTTCTTTTCTGGGCTTAGCGGGTTATTACCGTAGGTTCATTGCAAATTTTTCGAAATTCTAAACCACTAACGGCACTAACCCAAAAGAATCGACTCTTTGAATGGGGACCGAACAAGAAGAGGCCTTCGAGACCTTAAAGCGCAAGTTGTGCAACGCTCCTATTCTCACACTTCCCGATGGAAACGATGACTTCACCGTTTATTGCGATGCCTCAAATCAAGGTCTTGGTTGTGTTCTCATGCAACGAGGCAAAGTCATAGCATACGCGTCAAGGCAATTGAAGGTTCATGAAGTGAACTACACCACTCACGATCTTGAACTTGGTGCTGTGGTTTTTGCTTTGAAGATTTGGCGACATTATCTTTGTGGGTTACAATGCATAGTCTACACCGACCACAAAAGTCTCCAACACGTGTTCAATCAAAAAGATCTCAACATGAGACAAAGACGTTGGATTGAGTTAATCAGCGACTACGACTGTGACATTCGCTATCATCCTGGAAAGGCGAATGTTGTAGCCGACGCGCTGAGTCGCAAGGTCCATAATAAAACCGTCTCACTACAAGAAATCCGAGATCGAAGACAGTGGTTTCACACGTTAAGAGAATTTGATACCGAGGTTCGTGTGGATGTTAACGAGGCTACTATTATGCTCCAGAACATAAGGATTGATAGTGATCTCGAGTTATGCATTCGCAAGGCTCAACAAGCGGCAATAACCGACGAAGGAAGTGATAAGGATTTGGTGTCTAACGTTCGATCGCAACTGGAGGAAAAACCAAACGGCCTATGGTACTTTCTGAATCGACTTTGGATCCCAAATCGTGATAACCTTCGACACATCATTTTGAACGAAGCTCATCACACCCGATATTCTATTCATCCTGGCTCCGATAAAATGTACATGGACTTGCGTGGTCAATATTGGTGGCCTGGGATGAAGAAAGATATCGCGGTTTATGTTTCCAAGTGTCTCACGTGTGCAAGAGTCAAAGCTGAGCATCAACGACCAAGTGGTTTACTTGAACAACCTGAAATCCTTATGTGGAAATGGGAACATGTATCCATGGATTTCATAACCAAGTTGCCACGTACTCCTCGTGGTCATGATAGTATATGGGTGATTGTGGACCGTTTGACTAAGACGGCACATTTCATACCTATACGAGACACCTACAAGGTTTCAAGACTAGCCCGTATATACATTGATGAAATTGTGAGTCGTCATGGCGTACCGTTGCACATCATTTCCGATCGAGATGCTCGTTTCACTTCGCACTTTTGGTCATCTATGCAAGAACTCTTGGGTACTCAGTTGTATTTAAGTACGGCTTACCATCCTCAAACTGATGGCCAAACCAAACGAACAATCCAAACCCTTGAGGATTTGCTACGACTATGTGTCCTTGACTTTGGTGGTAATTGGGATACGCATTTACCGCTCGCGGAATTTTCATATAACAATAGTTATCACTCGAGTATCAAGATGGCACCGTTCGAAGCACTTTATGGTCGTAAATGCCGATCACCGATCTGTTGGACTGACATTGGTGAAAACTTTATCACTGGTCCTGAACTTATACAAGAAACGACCGATAAAGTCACTACAATCCGCAAGAACCTTGAAGTGGCAAGAAGTCGACAAAAGAGCTATGCCGATAAGCATCGTAAGCCGTTGGAGTTTCAAGTTGGTGATATGGTTCTTCTTAAGGTTTCACCATGGAAAGGTGTTATTCGCTTTGGAAAGAAGGGTAAACTAGCTCCGAGATTTGTAGGACCTTTCAAAATCCTGAAAAGGATTGGGAAAGTGGCTTATAAACTAGAACAACCTTCCGACCTTAGTGGAGTTCATCCTGTGTTCCATGTCTCAAATTTGAGAAAGTGTTTGGTCGACGAGAGTCTGCATGTTCCACTGGAAGACATTCAGATCGACGAGTCATTACACTTCATCGAGAAACCTGTCGAGATTATGGATCGCATCATGAAGAAGACTAGGACCATAACTACTCCAATTGTCAAGGTTCGTTGGGAGAACAAGTGTGGAGCTGAGTTCACGTGGGAGCGGGAGGATCAAATGAAGGAGAGATACCCGTATTGTTTGTTTAGTTCATTTTAATTTCTGAACGAAATTCTTTAAAGTAGGGGAAACGGTAACACCTTGTATTTATACGATAATTAACATTCATTCTTAATCGACGTAAAAGCTTATAAGGTTAATTGGAAGCCACACACTTTAGACTCTCTTTTTACCTCTAATGGCTCTGCCATTGCACATAGTAAACACTAAAGCGGTCAGCTTAATCGATGATGGATTTTCTTCTTTTGATACCTTATCAAAACCTGAAAGTTCTTCAGAGTGTATCTCAGAAAATGAAAACACAAACTATATCAAGAAAGAAAAAGAGAATCCCTATGATCTATCTGTGGCTTCATGCTCACCTTTTGATTCATTTGAGAACGTGAGGATCAAATCTAGTCCAAGCGTCCTCATCTTGTCGTCTCAGCCTCCTCGTAAACAAATTTCGGGACGAAATTTCCTAAAGTAGGGGAGACTGTAACATCTCGTATTTCACGGCACGTTAATAATAATAATAATAATAATAATAATAATAATAATAATAATAACACGAATAAATAATAACGTCAATAATACTAATAATAATAATAATGAACATATAATTTGTATTAAATCTTATAACTAATAATTTTTTTTCACATGAAATGATAACCTTTCAAACATCAAGGGTTGGATTGTAATTTATTTAAAACTAAAACAAAACCTTGATTCTCAAGTTGAAAACACCACAAACTACAGGGGCCAAATATGTAATTTTTTTAAAAATCACAGCCAACCCCACCACCCATTCGACCCCTTCTTCCCCGGTTTTTCCTCTTCCACCGTCGGCCAAGACCCACGCGAATTCGGGCACTACGGGTTTTAATATGCAAAGTAATCTCGCACTAACTAACTTTAAATCGTATATAATCAATACTCGAATTCAATTGCAACAAAAATCAACAAAAACAACCCACTCAAACCCGTTCGAAACCGTCGACCTGCAACTCGATGTAAACCCAACTTCCGATCAATTTTAATCAAATTTGATAAGGGGCTTTCGATCAGGACTATCATTCGAAGCTTCCCTCAAGTTTAATTTGATTATAATCACCGTTTGAGCATCATTCGATTGGCACATTGACCGCGACCTGTTCTTCGTTCTGTTCGTCTTCAATCCATCACCAAAACGGTAATTAAACATACATACATGTTCGACTATACACGGGCAATAAAAGCCCTGTGATTACAGAAGCCTTCGAAATCGAATTGGACCTCAATTGGTTCGGATTCGAACCTAGGGCTCGAATGAAAATTTGGGGTTTCTGTTATCGATGTTTAAAATCATTTGGAATTGGTATTAAGCGCGGCCAAGGCCTTTAGCTCACCGGTTCCTGCGCTCCATGTTATCCAAAAGGTCCCGGGTTCGAAACCCGGCCACCTCACATAACTTTTTTAGCCTTTTTGGCCTTTAAATAAATTCAGAAAAATCCTTAAAAATTATAAAAATAAATCTTGTAAACTTTTCTTATTTAAAATGTTACATAAATAATTTCTGTAAATTTATTTAGTTAAAAACCTTAATAATATTTATAAAATATTATTTATAAATATTATAGATAATTATTTTTATAAAAATGAACACTATATCATGTTTAATTATGAAATAATCCTGTAAATTGTAGAAATTATACATCTTATAATTTCACGATTATTTACAAACGTAATTTCTTATAAAATATACTTTAACAATTATTTTAGATTAACAAATTATTATCGAATAAATCAAATACAAGTAATTTCATTACTTGTCAAAACCCCAAATTCCATCTAAAACCCTAGTTCACGTTTAATTGTTAAGCTTATTATTGATCTTGTAATATATACGTTTTAGGTACCTTGTAAAGGAATTCGTTGAAACGACGCTTGTTATTATTTCTTATTAATCATCCAATATACTTAATCGCCAAGTGAGTATTTCTATACCATTTTATTACTTTCACACTTTTGGGTGAAACATGTTACATTATAAACGTAGCACTTGTAAACACTTTTGATTCTTGTAAACTTATGGCAATTTACTTGTGTGTTGTGATTAGTTGAATCTTGTAGCTACCATGTAATGTCGAATACATGTACAATCATTAACTATTGCTAGCCTGACGACGTCATAGATCTATGGGCCTGACAAGCCTGCTTGGTTGATCCAAGTACACTTAGCTAATCGTATATACCTGTAAACGTTTGAGACTTGTAAAACTTTGTCAAGGTTTGATTGTGCATTCTGTCTTACATCCCTAGTTACCTTGTTCTCTAATTTACAACATGAATTGCCATCTTTTATATACTTATGTGTTCAAAACTATAGAATGCTCAGCAACAATATGTTGACTTTTTATTTTTAACATGTTTCAGGCAATAGCGTTATGTGGCTGTGAACAATCGTAACTCTCACGCCTCGACGATTCCGCCGTCAAGGTTGGGGTATGACAGATTGGTATCAGAGCCCATAACTATAGGGATTTAGGTTATTAGAAATGGTGACCTAGACTATAGCTTATGCATGCACCTTATAGTATTTTTATCTTGTAAATACATGGTTTGCATGCTACATAATGCTATGCCTTCTTATGTGCAATTTGATGCCTTAGCATAGGATTGCCTAAACTTAGTTACTTGTCTCTCTAAACTCATCTTTGACTCTCCCCGAACATAAAATCACTCAATCTTATTCTCGACGACATGTGGAATCGTATACTTATACTTATGATCTGGATCTTTAGACATATGTCTAATCTATACAAATCTCATCAAGGTTTTGATTTTATAAACCAAGGAAATTTGTGTGACACATAGACACCTGTATTCTGGATTTCCTGGCAAAAAGGCCTGAGGGCTAAGGTAAGCGTATTCGTATAAATCTCATTGTGAGACCCGTTACGCTACCTGGGGATTTCTGGGATGAGTGATAAACTATGGTCAAAATACACAAATCTCTAAGGCAAATGAGTCAATTTACCTTGACGTGTCCACAGTTCCAAATGGTAATGTGTTATCAAATGGAATCATTCTGTGTACCTTACAAACTTTAGCTTGCCTTTGTCTAAACTACTATCCTTGTTACCCTCATTCCCGTAACTAACTCACTTTTAGTATGTCCAGCATGTCTCGTCAACTTGCAAGGCGTGGAAGTTCCAGCTGTAAGCTAGCCGCCAGTATTGCTCAAGAAATGGCTGCTGTCATCTCGAATATGGTGGCTGAACTCAGCAGCACCATGATTGCCAACATCGCAAACCACAACAACGGCCAAGGGGAAAATAGTGCAACCCACGGCCGTAACAACCAAACTTGCACTTTCAATCACTTTAGCTCTTGCAAGGCCACTAGTTTTAGTGGCAAGGAAGGAGCCACTGGTCTTCTTGAGTGGTTCGAAAGCATGGAAAACACTTTTGTCAATTGTGAGTGTCCCGAGGCACTCAAAGTTCGATATGCCACTTTCAAGCACATAGACACCTGTATTCTGAATTGCCATCTTTTATATACTTATGTATTCAAACTATAGAATGCTCACCAACAATATGTTGACCTTTTATTTTTAACATGTTTCAGGCAATAGCGTTATGTGGTTGTGAACAATCGTAACTCTCACGCCTCGACGATTCCGCCGTCAAGATTGGGGTGTGACACGTATGGCACCTATGGAGCTTAAGGAGTTAAAAGAGCAGTTACAGGAATTACTAGATTTGGGATTTATTAGACCAAGCGTCTCGCCTTGGGGTGCACCGGTCCTATTCGTGAAGAAGAAAGATGGTTCTATGAGACTCTGCATTGACTACAGAGAACTCAACAAGATCACTATTCGTAATCGTTACCCTCTACCTCGTATTGATGATTTATTTGATCAGATTCAGGGTGCAAAGTGTTTCTCTAAAATCGATCTGAGGTCTGGTTACCATCAGCTAAAGATCAAGGATTCTGACGTCCCTAAATCTGCCTTCCATACTCGGTATGGTCACTATGAGTTCCTGGTTATGCCGTTCGGGTTAACTAATGACCCGGCCGTATTCATGGACCTAATGAACCGACTCTTTCGCAAGTTACTCGATAAGTTCATCATTGTATTTATCGACGACATCTTAATTTATTCTAAAAGTAAGGAGGAGCATGAGAATCATCTTCGTATCGTGCTCGAAACACTACGTGAAAAGAAGCTTTATGCTAAATTTTCAAAGTGTGAATTTTGGCTGAGCCAGGTAGCCTTTTGGGTCATGTTGTTTCTGCGGATTGTATTATGATGGACCCTGCTAAAATAGAGGCGATCACTAAGTGGCCTAGACCTACCTCAGCCACAGAAGTCCGTAGTTTCCTTGGCCTTGCTGGTTACTACCGCAGATTTGTCGAAGGTTTTTCTGTTATAGCTTTACCCCTTACGCAACTGTTAAGGAAAGGGGTTAAGTACTCTTGGAATGATGAACGAGAGAAAAGTTTTGAAGAGCTCAAGAAAAGATTGGTGTCTGCTCTTGTTCTCACACTTCCATCGGGCACGGGTGGATATCAGATTTACAGCGATGCCTCTAAAAAAGGACTTGGATGTGTGCTAATGCAGCATGGTAAGGTCATTGCTTATGCTTCACGGCAGTTGAAACCTTACGAGGTTAATTATCCTACGCATGATCTTGAACTCGCTGCTGTTATTTTCGCGTTAAAAATATGGCGTCACTATCTTTACGGAGAGACTTGTGATATTTTTACTGATCACAAGAGCTTGAAATATATCTTCACACAAAAGGAACTAAACATGAGGCAGAGAAGATGGTTAGAGTTGTTAAAAGATTATGATGCCAATATTCAGTATCATCCGGGAAGGCCAATGTGGTAGCTGATTCTCTTAGCAGGAAGAGCTCAGGAACAGTAGCCTCCCTACAGCTACAGCTTCAGAACATTACCGATATCGATAGATTGGGTATTGGCCTGCATATTGGCAAGAGTGACGGATATCTCGCTAGACTTCAGATTGAGTCAGACTTAATATCCCGGATTAAGAACGCACAGAAAGACGATGGTGAACTCTGGGCAATCTTACAGAATGTGGAGAATGGTAAACAATCAGAATTCAGAGTAGATGAGCATGGAGTTATTTGGTGTGGTAAGCGGTTGTGTGTGCCAAATGATTCGACTCTTCGAGAAACTTTATTAGCCGAAGCACATAGTTCGTCATTCTCTATTCATCCTGGATCTACTAAGATGTATCAGGATCTTCGTCAGAACTTTTGGTGAATGGAATGAAAGAAGATGTGGCTAAGTATGTTAGCCGTTATCTTACCTGTCAGCAGGTCAAGAGTGAGCATCAGAGAGCTAGTGGTTTGCTTCAGCCACTACCTATTCCTGTATGGAAATGGGATGATATTTCCATGGATTTTGTGACAGGGTTGCCAAGAACATTCAAGAAGAATGATGCAATATAGGTTGTAGTTGACAAATTATCAAAGTCGGCTCATTTTCTCCCAATTCAGCAAGGATTTTCAGTTAGCAAACTATCTGAAGTGTTTACACAAGAGATTGTTAGACTTCATGGCACTCCGGTGTCTATCGTGTCTGATCGAGACCCGAGGTTCACTTCTCGCTTTTGGAAGGGTTTGCAAGCCGCATGGGGTATTAAGTTAAGGTTTAGTACGGCGTTCCATCCTTAAACTGACGGTCAGTCGGAGCATACTATTCAGACACTTGAGGACATGCTTCGAGCTTGTGCCTTGGAGTGGACCGGGAACTGGGATGAGTACTTATGTTTGGTCGAGTTCGCTTACAACAATAGTTGGCAAGCTAGCATTGGCATGACACCTTTCGAATTATTGTACGGTCGTAAATGTAGAGCACCTATTTGTTGGGAAGAGGTCGGTGAAAGAGTCATCGAAGGACCCGAGTTAGTTCAGATCACGAAGGAGAAAGTTGCTATTGCTAGAGAAAAGTTAAAGGAAGCTCAAAGTAGACAGAAAAGTTATGCAGACCGACACCGTCGACTTTTGGAGTTTAAGGTCGGTGATAAAGTATTTTTAAGAGTTTCACCTTGCAGAGGCGTACGTCGTTTTGGCATCAAAGGAAAGCTCAGCCCTAGATTCATAGGGCCATTTGAGATTTTAGATAGGGTTGGTGAAGTCTCCTACCGTTTAGCATTACCACCTCAATTGTCACATGTGCATAACGTCTTTCATGTATCGCTGTTAAGGGGGTACAATTATCATCCTCTTCACGTTGTGAATTATCCGCTTCATCTAATTCGTGAAGACTTATCGTTCGAGGAAGGACCTGAGGCCATACTTGACCGACAAGAACGCATTATGCGTAGGAAAACTATTCCTTTTGTTAAGGTATTATGGAAAAACCATTCTGAACGCAAAGCTACATGGGAGATAGAAGATGCAATCTGTTCTCAATATCCGAACGTATTTATCTCTTAGTTATCATCATTTTATATGTTTCTGCTATCAGTTATGAGATTATCAGTTATCTGTTTCTCGGACATCACATTAGTCATCTCTTATATGATTTCGTCTATTGGATCGATTCTGTTTCAGCAACTGAATAATTATGAGTTATTTTGTTCACTTGTTGGTTTTTTTCTACTCCGTGTACGTTATGTCATATCTTTGTTCGATCTGTACCTAGCATTTCGTGGACGAAATTGTTTTAAGGGGGGTAGAATTATAATACCCATAAATATAAATATAACAATAATAATAATAATAATAAAAGTTCATGGGGTATTTTGAAAATTTAAATTAATAAGTTTGTGCATAAAATAAAAGAAACATAAACCACAGGGACCATTTGTGTAATTTCTTTAAAAATCCCAAACCACCCGCCCGTCGACCACCTTCACCTCCGGCACCGCCTCCGGCGAGCCTCCGGTGAAGCCAAACACCCACAATTAGTCGATTTTAGTTCAAACAAACCGTCCCGACACATTCGAGTGGGTGATTCGAACACGTACCCCACACCAATTTGAATATTTCAGACGGTTAGTGCGATCCACGATTTTCGGCCGACCATCCACCACTATCTAGCACTAAACATTAATAATAATCGAAATACTGGCGCACTAACGATCGTATAACCATTTAAAACTTCCATCGAGCTCAATTCGATCTGAAAACACACAAACACATCAAATTTATTCACCTTAGGTCGCGATCCTGCAACTCATTCGTTGACCTTATTTTCGAACACAACCACGTAAGTATGTACATCTATCTGCTCGATTTTAGATGGGGATCAAAAGCCCCATGGATTCGATCGTTATCAACATCGATTTGGGCTTCAATTTGATCGAATTTGTTCTAGGGTTCATACGGTTTTGGGAGGGTTCTTTGTTTGTGTTTAAAATTAAAGATCGAGTCTAGGGTTCAACATCGAGTCTTACCGTGTCTGTATGCCTTGGTTCACTGGTTCCCGGTTCACTTGCAATCCTTGGGGTCACTGGTTCGAACCCGTGCACCCACATTTATTTTTTAAATGCCTTTTTTAGCTTTCAAAAATTATATAAAAATTTCTAAAAATTATAAAAGTAACTTTTATAAACTCTCCTTATTTAAAGGTTACCTAGTTAATTTCTATAAATTTATTTATTAAAAACACCCTAATAATTTTTATAAAATATTATTTATAATTGTTATAAATAGTCATTTTTTTATAAAAATGGACTTTAAATAATAATTTAAATTATTAATTTTTATTGGACACTATATTATCTTTAATTATGGATAAATTATGATAATTGTGGAAATTATAAAGATTTTATAATCTCATAAATTATTTACAAACGTATAATGTAGGTACTAATGAAACTTAAGGATTACTCGATTTTGTTTGCTATTGCTCTTTGACTAATGTATGGATTCTGTTTCTTTGTTATCATAGTATTCACTTTTGTTTCGTTACTTTATAGTGCGGATTCTTGGTTATTT
This sequence comes from Flaveria linearis, assembly GCA_024085815.1. Classification (NCBI taxonomy): domain Eukaryota; kingdom Viridiplantae; phylum Streptophyta; class Magnoliopsida; order Asterales; family Asteraceae; genus Flaveria; species Flaveria linearis. The sequence continues at coordinate 94,845,902 of CM044002.1, forward strand.
TATCTTAATATAAATTTTATTCTTTTCCGTTACTTTGTAGTACGGATTTTGATACCTTGTTTCCATTAATATGACTTCTTTAGCCTTTATTAGTCATAAATCGTTATTTATTTAGTTATACTCCGACTCGTTCGACTCCTTAGTGTTACTTATTGAGACCTGTAGCATGCAATATATATTTATAAATTTGTGCTTATTATTACATGTTCCCATAAATATTTTATTGATACGTTATATGTTTGTAGCTGTACTACCCTTTGATTTAGCACTCTGTTACCCGAGCTTGTCCGACATGTTATTGTGGCGTCAATGACATGACACTTTTCGTGACGGTGTTTATAAATAGTTCACGGCGTCTCCGTTATCACGTTAGTACTCAAGTAGTACTTTGGCCATAATTATTTGGGAGGCGGATGGATCGATCCTAGTTCAGTTCAGATCAGTTTAGTTCCGGGGGATGGAATCATGTGTGTACGCCCCACACACCATCTCATTTGTGCATAGTCTAGCTAGCTATGTACTTATCAGTTCAGTTTCGGCTCCGGGTACTTCTTATATTACACGACTTAATTTGTTTGTATATACGCGTCGTGTAGATCAGTTCAGTTTCAGTATTACATGTTCAGTTCAGTATCAGTATTATATTTTTAGAATCAGATTTCCGTTTCAATACCATATGATCAGTTCAGGATCAGATATCAGTATTTTATGCTTCGAATCGCTACTATTGTTCTTTCCATCACTGAGCAACTTTTGGCTCAGCCGTATTTTCTTTTGTGGTGTTTTCTTATTTTATTGTAGGTAATCAGGGTAGTCCGGGAAACCAGTGAAGAGTGGATTGAAGACCAAGATTATCTTTTGTTTTAATTGATGTATTGAACATCTTAATTAGGTTCTTTTGGATTATTTGGTTTGTTCTTCTGACCATCTCTTTAATACAATGGATTTGGTTTTTGAATTGATATCTGTAATAGTGACACGTCAGCCTCTCCGGGTTGGGGTGTTACATATACTACGCCTCTTCGGACCGTTAATATGTTACTAGCGAGGTGATTGTTAGTAGATCTATTGGGTTTGATAAACCCCGCCCGGGCTAGTCGCGCTAGCTTGACTGGAGGTCAAACGGGTGAATGGTTAGCCTGTTTTACAGTGTTGTGGTCGGGATTCCACAGCCGGGGCATTCTTATATTATTATTACTGTCAGCTCGATCGCTACTTCATACACATAGTGACTTGCTGTAGGCTACCACCTACTTATATGCTTTGATTACTAAATCTAGAATTTTATTACTATTAATTACTGTTTTCTGATAAACCTGTGAACTCACCCGTCTTTGTACTAATCTTAGCATGTTTTCTCTCAGGTCGTTGATGTGGCACGTCTAGGAGCACCGCATTCATTGAATATCATCTTCATTCGCTTATAGACCGATTTTATGGTTTAATTACAATTTTATTTACTTAAATTTGTTAGAGCGCGTGTTTGCACAGTTTTAACAGTCGTTCAAATGTTTTCCGATTTCGCTTCCGCAATACTTAAACATGTTTGGTTTGTTTCACTATTATTAAGCGACTTATATATTTTGTAATTATCGAGTCGTTTGGTGTAATTGATGCTTATCTGAGATCCTGGTTATGTCACACGCCTAATAAACAAAATTAAATATATCTAAATAGAGTTAAGATTAATAAAATATCAACACTAAAGTCGTGAAAATAATAGTAAAATGGGTGGAACTTGTCCCGTATTAAATGGATGCCAGAACTTTACGTGATATAATAGTGGGAACCATCTAAGGAAAAATTTTCCTTTTAAGGCAAACACTAGTAGGCAAATGTGAGAACCCTCTACGATGCAAATCACCCTAATTCACATTCGCATATGTGTGAGTGCATGGGAACCATCAGCTCTCGTGATACGCGGATGCTACTGAGTCTCTTTTCCGACCAGCCTGAAATACTGATTATATTATTATTATTGTTATTACTACTACTACTACTACTACTACTACTACTACTATTATTACTATTATTATTATTATAACAATGTAAATATTTGGTAAATAATATTTAGTTAATAATATAATACTTAATTTAAATAGTAAAAATATAAATGAAAATATAATATAATAAAGGGCGTACCTGGTGCTGCAAAGAGCTCCCGCGTTTTCGCAGGGTCCAGGGAGGGTCCGTCCCATTTAAGGGAAGATGTACGCGGTCTTTCCCCCACATTTTATGGGGAGGTCGTTTCCACGGATCGAACCTGAGACCTTCAGTCCCTTAGGAACAGCTTTTACCGCTGCGCCAAGGCCCGCCCTCTGAAAATATAATATAATATTAATTTAAATTATTATAAATAAAGTAATACTTAGTATAGTGAATTTAATCATATGCATTAACTCATGTATTAATTATAATAAGTTTATTAAATGAGAAGAATTTAGGAACACTTATATAAATAATTGTACCGCTTAAATAGTTCTTTTAGGTGCCTTACAAGAATAGAAATTATCAATCAAACCCATGTGTTTTATATTATATAGTAGTAAAGATATATAACTGATTGAATATTTAATAAAAACCTACCATGCCATATGGCACCACTCTTGCCCTTGGACGAGTCCCGATGTACAAGTAAAAGAAAAGCGTCTCCACATTCATGTTTGTGCCAGACACCATTTGACTCCCCACGGACACTCCCATCGAGGATGCTATAAATTCAATTTTCACAATCTTTTTGTAAAAATTTAGAGGGGTGAATATGTTTATTTTTTAGTTTTTAATTTAGCGTTACTCGTGATGTGGTATAATAATTACTAATATTGGTCGGTCACAACTGATGAGTTGCCACTGATGTTTGTTTTAACTTCATCTTACTGTTAATGTGCTCCAATAGCTTTGATTATTACTGAAGAGGCAATGCTATGGACAACAACATGATTGTTGTTGCTCGGTTTCTCGCGTCAACAGTGGAACCAGAAAGTCTGATAACAAATTAACTCATATGTTTTTAATTTAGTTGAATGCTTCAATAATTACTTGTTTGTTTTAAGTAAAAAACTAAGATTTTATACCATACTTGACAATAACTTTAAACATTGAACTTTAGAAACACTATATGGTAGCAAAAGACTTAAATATTTAAACACATAAAACACTTTCTGTTAAGAACATACATGTATTCAGTTACTCTGAGACTCAATGATCATCTCCAACAGTACAACGAATGCTTTTGTGCTCGTACATTGAGAGACATACCTTCTCTCACACATGATATAAAATATGTTATATTCAACACATCATTTTATTCAGCATCCACACCGAAATCAGATTCATCTTCATCTACTTTTGCACCGCAAACAAGTCCAAGTAAGTCAGGGTTTAAGGTTTGGACTTTGTTGTGTTCTACAGTTCCAACTAAGTTCCCCCTTTTCTTCCCCGACATGCCTGATGGCTTGAATGTTGCATTTAATGAACCTTTTGGTTTTTTTATCGTAAGCATTAGCCATTGAACTAATGGATGAAATATGCCTCTTTCCTTTTTATTGAACTTCACTATGACTACTAGGGATTTCTAGAGTTTTGTAACCTAAACTCAATAATCAATAATCATTCATGAGAGTGATGATGAGTATATAAAAACCCATTAAGAACACCAAGAACACTACTCCTAATCTCCATCCATTGAACGTACCATAACGGGATCGAATCATGGTATAATCACTGTATTCTAAAGTATTGATTTTCACAAGTACCACTAATTTGATCTTCATGCTCATGTTTAGATTGATTCACAATAATACGGCTCACTATTTTTACCCATGTTTCAAATATATAATCAACAAACACTTAATGCTCAAATTAGCCGTGTACTATGGTCCTCTCACTCACGTGTTATGCGTTAGGTTTATTCTCACTGTAGTTTATTTACAGTGTGAAGACATAACTCTCGCCCCCATACATCTCACTTTGACTTGTTACCACCTCTAGCGACAATGTCATACCAAAGATGTTTATAACACTCTACGATACGTTTTAAATACCACCCACTATTATATATTGGTGATATGGTTTTGGTTTTTTAGTAGAGTTTAATTTTGTAGCACGTACATAAATATGTTTTCATATATAACAAATTCACTTTAATACCATTAACACACTACACTTAGTAACGACTCAATCTATATAACAATATTCACGCCCCAAAGGGAGAATTGAAGAGATCAATGTTCGAATTCAGCAAATAAAATATTTTGTGAGATTGACTTTTCTTATAATGTAAGCTTCATGAGTACGAGGATGATGATGATGATAGTTGTTACATTACAAGACCTTGTCTTGGAGAAAAATGTAAACTTGTGAAAGAGGTGGTGTGTTGTTGAAACTTGAAAATCCCTAATTGAGGGGGATTCTAGAGACCTTTCTTTACTTGACATTCAAAACCCAAACCCTCATGGCGATTTTAGGCCAAAACTGACAAACCCCAGGTGAATACTCACTCGCACCACTATAAAAAAAGAGGGAACCATCTCAATTTCAAAGTCTATCTCCATCTCTCTCATCGATCTTCTCTCTACACTTTCTTGTGCTTCAATCTAAAGCTGTCTCTTTGTGTCTTCTTACCCTTGTGCAATTTGGGTATTTGGTGTTTGTGCTCTCACTTCGTTCTAGGGTTTCGTTTGTTCGCACCAAGGTGGGACTCTAAGGGACCCCAATCGACGATTTCGACTAGGGTTTTGTTTGGAATCTTGATTTGATCACTCTGCGATGGCGGCGGAGAAGCTTAGGGACTTGAGTCAGCCGATTGACGTTGGTGTACTTGATGCTACTGTTGCTGCCTTTTATGGCACTGGATCTAAAGAGGAGGTTTGCGTCATTCATTACACCCTTTTCAGTTTTCTGCTTATCCGTACGTGTATCTGTTACAAATCTACTGGAAAATAAGTTTTAGTTTGTGTTTTGGTTTAGTTGGGTGGTTTGAAAGGATGAACTAACCATTTCATGAGTTGGGTTCCATTATAATGTCTGTAGAACAGATTCTGATTAGCGTTTTAAGTAATTGCAGTGGTATTTTGCTTATTTTGTTGGTTGATACTGCTGAATTAGTTATTTTTACATGGTGTTGTTGTTTATGCTTATCTTTTTGACGATGCAGAGGGCTGCTGCTGATCATATATTGCGGGAGTTGCAAAACAATCCGGACATGTGGCTTCAAGTGGTTCACATTCTTTCGAACACGCATAACTTGAATACCAAATTCTTTGCTTTACAGGTCATTATTCTATCTTAGTTATGCACTACTGCAATACTTATGGGTTGTAATGTTGCTTTATATTCAAGCATAACAAATTTGTGACTTTAAAGTTTTATTATCTGTTGAAAATTCTGGCTGCCACTCATTTACTTATAGGAATAGACTTGTATTCTGTCAAGGCATAGCTTTTTTCAGAGTCTGATGTTTATTTATATGCTGTATGAAGTGAGAATGATATTCACATATTGGTTTAGTCCGGTACTTCTGTAGCTGGAGAGGGACTTATATTTTGTTAGTATACACTAAAATATACTTCTAATATAGAACTGGATGACCGGTTTATAGATGCTTGTTATTCAAAATTTTCCTAGTATTGCTGTAAAATTTTTTCACAGTTTTCTTGTTTATGTTTTCTTTTGGTTTGTACAAATGATCTATTCTGGTCAAAGAGGACATTAGAATGATTAAAAAATAATCTATAAAGGAATAAGACTAGTAAGAAGAAAAAGTTTAAAGAAGTTTAGGGTTCTCTAAAGTGCTCCATTGCAAGTGAAGACAGGGTTTGACTTTGAAAATGTGGTGTAAGTGTAAACTAAGAAGATGAAAGCTGACTGCGCACTCTATGTTTCATACACTGAATATGTTCACATAGGGGCAGGTTCGTTTGAGAACCACACAAAACTTGAGAACTAGGGAACCAATCTGGGCTCTTCATTTTTTCTGGATCTAATGCCCTCGGTTCTCTGGTTCTCAAGTGTTTTGTGGTTTTCAAAGAACTTGCCATGTTCAAATACGTTAAAATATGATAAATGAAAATAAATGGCATACTAGTATTACAATCGTAATTCTAATGGCAGTTACAATGTGATCATACTATTTTTGTACAGGTTCTTGAAGGTGTTATCAAGTACAGGTGGAATGTTTTACCTGTCGAACAACGTGATGGAATGAAAAATTACATATCTGATGTTATTGTGAAGGTGTGGCTGCTGTAGTTTTATTTTTGTTGATGCTGTTTTCATTTTTAATATCTATTTTTTGTCAGCTTTTAAATATATATATTCTTGTTTTTAGCTTTCAAGCAACGAGGCTTCTTTTCGCCAAGAAAGGTTGTATGTCAATAAACTCAACATTATACTAGTCCAGGTTAGCTGTTGTGTTGTTTTTTTGATGATATGTTGTACAATTCTGCATTTCATGGACTTTGGCTTATTGACTTGTGAATGAGTATACAGATTTTGAAGCACGAGTGGCCTGCCAGGTGGCGTAGCTTCATTCCTGATCTGGTTACGGCAGCAAAAACCAGTGAAACAATTTGTGAAAACTGCATGGCTATACTAAAAGTATGTTTGAAATGTGTGGTTCTTTTGTATTATTTTTACTTACTTATTTTTAGTAATTTGTTGTTGAGTATTCATTATCGGTTTCCAGCTTTTAAGTGAGGAAGTGTTTGATTTCTCAAGGGGTGAAATGACCCAACAAAAAATAAAAGAGCTCAAACAATCTTTGAACAGGTAATATCTAATATGTTATATTTATAATTTATTTTTGTTGATATGTACATTAACAAATTGATGTTCACATTTATATTGGACTAAAATGCTATTTTTTGGCGTGAACAGCGAGTTTCAACTCATTCATGAGTTATGCTTATATGTACTATCAGCATCTCAAAGAACTGAACTTATTAGGGCTACCTTAGCGACATTGCATGCTTTCCTTTCATGGATTCCTTTGGGTTATATTTTTGAGTCCCCACTGGTGTGTGTTATCATTAGGTTTGCTATTTATGGTGTATTTTTCATGAAATTGAAGCTAATTCTATTGTATATATCACAGCTGGAAACACTCCTTAAATTTTCCCTGTGCCATCATACCGTAATCTGACTCTTCAGTGCTTAACAGAGGTAATGGTCTTTTAGTTAACTTTCACATTTTCAAAGTTTTGGATGACCTTTTTGATAATGAATGTAACTAAAATTCTTTGGTACTGCATTGATTCACTCAGGTTGCAGCCCTAAATTTTGGGGATTTTTACAATGTGCAATATGTTAACATGTATAACATATTCATGGTCCAGCTTCAGGTAATCTAATTTATAATTTATAATATGATTTATTCTTTAGTCTTTTGGAGTCGATTTTAGTCTTTTGGATTCGATTTAATCAATGGTTTCGTTGTTTTGTTTAGACTGTTCTTCCAACAAATACAAATATACCCAATGCATATACAAATGGCTCTAGTGAGGAACAGGTACATTCCTTTCGGATGTCTTTATTATGTTTATTTTTTTATGTCTTTGATCCAACTAAGAATAATTTTTTGTTACAGGCATTTATCCAGAATCTGGCATTGTTTTTTACCTCATTTTACAAGGCATGTTTTTCTCAATGTTACTTTTTTTCGATAGGTTTCTTGCTTGTAATTGGCTAGACTTCTGTAGATGTACTTAAGTTTATTCAGTTTTAAGTTAACAAATAAACCTGAACTCTTACAACTTTCGATAAGTTAAGATCTGATATAGTTATTTTCTACATGCAGTTTCATATTCGTGTACTGGAATCCTCACAAGACAACATCAATTCTCTTTTGACTGGTCTAGAGTATCTCATCAACATTTCTTATGTTGATGATACAGAGGTTTTCAAGGCATGTTTTTTTTTTGGGTTTGTGTTCATAATATACAAGATACAAATTGTTTAATCTTTAAATTTGGGCAACAGGTTTGCCTGGACTACTGGAATTCTTTAGTGTTAGAGCTTTTTGAGGCAAAACACAATCTTGAAAACCCTGCAGTAAGTGCAAACATGATGGGGTTGCAGGTATGTTCTTATGTCAATTTATACCTTAATTTTCTGTACAAGTAGTAACCATTTGAAATTTTCACTTTGCTTTTCTAATTAAGCACAGAAGTTTAAGACAACGTTTTGTTTTGTGTTTGCAATTCAGATGCCACTGCTTCCTGGTATGGGTGACGGTCTCGGTACACAATTGTTGCAAAGACGACAACTTTACGCGGGACCCATGTCAAAATTAAGATTGCTTATGATATCTCGCATGGCAAAACCTGAAGAGGTTTTGATTGTGGAAGATGAAAATGGGAATATCGTTCGTGAAACCTTGAAAGATAATGACGTTCTTGTTCAATATAAGGTAATCTCTTGATGTACTTGAGCTATGATCAAAGACACAAAAATTATATAGACCAGATATCCGCAACTAACTGAAAATCATGTAAATTTAGGATCTGTTGTTGGTCATACTTATTACCAAATTGCTCAATAACAAATAGATGCACGGTAGTTCGTTAGTGAATTTGTTATTATCATCACTACTACTATTATTATCATCATATTATATATGCTGAAGAAACACAACTTTTGCAGATTATGAGGGAAACACTTATCTACTTGTCACATCTTGATCATGATGATACAGAAAAGCAGGTGTAGTTCTGATATTTGTATATCTTTTGTTGATTATGTTATTCTATTTCATGCTTTCATGAACTTACTTTGTTACTCAACAACTTGACCTTTGCATATGTAGCTTTCAAATAAAAATGTTGTAACATTTATCTGAATTTTCTTGATTTTTGGGTGTCAACAGATGCTGAAGAAACTGAGTAAACAATTGAATGGTGAGGATTGGACTTGGAATAACTTGAACACCCTATGCTGGGCCATAGGATCCATTTCTGGATCCATGATGGAAGACCAGGTATCCACTTTATGGGTTTTTCCTTTTATAATTTTCTTAATCTGATATATGTTCATCTTACATTTTTTTTACACCTTAAGAGGAAGTGAATACTACAGTGTCCATTTAATTCTCGTGTACTGTATTGAAACATTACTATGTACTTTTTCTTTTATTTGGCAGGAAAACAGGTTTCTTGTTATGGTTATTCGTGATCTACTAAATCTTTGTGAAATTACAAAGGAAAAGACAACAAAGCTGTTATTGCGAGCAATATCATGTATGGCTGTTCACATTAGTCTTAATGACTTCTGAATAGTTTTGAGCCTTTAAGGCTGTTATTTTTATCTTTTTGTGCACTTGCAGGTATGTTGTTGGACAATATCCAAGATTTTTGCGGGCCCACTGGAAGTTTCTTAAAACTGTTATAAACAAGCTGTTTGAGTTCATGCATGAAACACATCCAGGAGTTCAGGTATGTATTATTTTGATATCCATTTTTATGTTTAGATGCATTTCTAGTATTATATTGTTCAAACCCGTTATTATTTCTCATGTATGTTTGGAGTTTGAGTTTCCTGTTTGCAGCATTTTTATCTCTTCTAGTAAGTATTGTTTGTCCCAGCCATTAATTGGAGGTTAATTTTTGATATCAGGATATGGCTTGTGACACATTTCTGAAGATTGTACAAAAATGCAAACGCAAGTTTGTCATTGTGCAGGCAATGCATCCAATGTCCTTTTTCTAATAGTTTCATATTCTGATGCTATCTTATAAATGAGTAATTATTATAAATACTTTATAACTAATTTTCTGGTTACAGGTTGGAGAAAACGAGCCATTTGTCTCGGAACTTCTTACAACTCTTCCAACCACCATTGCAGACCTTGAGCCCCATCAGATACATACGTTTTATGAATCTGTAAGCCCAAGATTCTCAATTTGAAGCTTCTATATTCTGTGTTTTGAATTGCATATGTTTACTAGGCATTATGGTTTGTAAACATTTTGCTAGGTTGGTCATATGATTCAAGCAGAATCTGAGGCATTAAAACGGGAAGAATATTTGCAGAGGCTGATGAGTCTTCCCAATCAGGCATGTTTCTTGTTAAAGGATTTAGTTTTTAATTACATGATTATTATGGCTTACAATAATTTTATATATGCAGAAATGGGCTGAAATTATTGGACATGCACGTGGTAATGTGGATTTTTTGAAGGATCAAGATGTTATTAGGACTGTGCTTAACATATTGCAGGTTCGTTTTCAATACTCTTATCATGTTTAATCAGCTTTCGTTTTTATTTTAATAAATTTATTTGTGCATTCTTCATTGTTTGCAGACAAATACAAGTGCTGCCAGTGCACTTGGAACATATTTCTTACCACAAATAACCCTAATCTTTTTGGACATGCTTAATGTTTATAAGTAAGTTGCCTCAGTTTTTGCGCATTTGTTTGTGTCCTAAGTCCTAACCCTTTTTCTAATTATATTATATGAATGCATTGAACAGAATGTATAGTGAACTTATTTCATCTGGCATTGCTGAAGGGGGGCCTTATGCTTCTAGGACTTCCTATGTGAAGCTTCTGAGGTAATATAATATATTTTTCATGTGTTGTATTTAAAGTTAGGATAAACCATTTTATTGATATTTGTTTTTTAACAGATCTGTGAAGAGGGAAACCCTTAAGCTCATCGAGACTTTTCTGGATAAGGCTGAAGATCAACCACAAATAGGAAAGCAATTTGTGCCCCCAATGATGGACCCTGTGCTTGGTGACTATTCTAGAAACTTGCCTGACGCTAGGGAATCAGAAGTTTTGTCTCTATTCGCCACGATTATAAATAAGTATGTTATCTGCTGACAACAAAATGGCTGGGTCAAGTTGGGTAACAAGTTAAACATGTTGGGTTGGGTTGACTCGGAACCCTTTTTCGTTCATTTTTTAGATATTTTGAATAAAGAATCAGTGTGACAAATGATTTTAAAAGATATACTGTTGATGTTACTCAAACTTCTCAAATAATATATATGGGTGGACTTTTAATGCATTAAAAATACATCCTGGGCAGCTTTTGACCTTTTTATATGCAAGCATGTTGAAGCTGTCACATCTATGTTGTCTTTTTGAAATACTTCTAACTTGCTTCATCTCTGTTAGCACTGAGGCAGAGCTTATGAATAGAGGTGGCAATACAGTGTGTGTTGTTTCAAAGCACCTTGATATAAAAAGTTTACTCTTAATGAAGAATCAATGTGACAAATATGGTTGTAAAAATATATTATATCATAAGTACTGTAGTCTTTTGAATAAACTGATTTAAAAGGTTTTATGCAGTAAATTTACGTTGTAGTGGAACCTTTTGCCTGTTTGACCTGTTCTTAAGTAAATGGGTTGTAACTATCACATCAATTTATGGATATCTTTGACAAACATGCTCTTTGAACAGTCTGCTTTACTTTTTCTGAACTTTGCATATAAATTATAGGTACAAGGGTGCAATGATAGATGACGTTCCACGTATATTTGAGGCTGTTTTCCAGTGCACTTTGGAGGTTATAATCTTTTGGTTTATGTACTTTTTTCAATGTTTTGCATATAAAAGCAGTTCAAATCATTCTATATTTGCTATTATTCTGGACAGATGATAACCAAGAATTTTGAAGATTACCCTGAGCACCGCCTCAAGTTCTTTTCGTTACTTCGGGCTATTGCTACACATTGTTTCCAAGCTTTAATTCTGTTATCACCTGAGGTTTGATTCTTTATATTCTTTTTTAACCTATTTCAATCATTCTATCTTATATGTGGTATTAAGCGACTGATTCTAATATTACATGTTAAATTCTTTTTCTTTACATCAGCAATTAAAACTTGTAATGGATTCTGTCATGTGGGCGTTTCGACACACTGAGAGAAACATTGCAGAAACGGGGCTTATTCTTTTGTTGGAGATGCTCAAGAACTTTCAGGTATATGATTTTTTATACCATTTGTGCTGTATTGGTTTTAATTTTGTATGTATATATTTATATTTTCTGAACTTTCTTTTTACAGAACTCCGAGTTTTGCAATCAATTCTATCGATCATATTTTGTGTTGATTGTGCAAGAAATATTTGCTGTGTTGACCGACACATTCCATAAGCCGGGATTCAAGTTGCATGTTTTAGTGTTACAACATTTATTCTGCCTGGTATGTTTTCTCTGATCAAGTATTTGTGTAGATATGGAAAGACAGATGCCTGGGTTATTGACAAATTGGCTGGGTTCTTGTTTTTCAAGAGCAAAATTATGGGAAATAGGAATGCCCCCTATACTCTTACTAGTTTTAGAAGTTAACTGCTATCTAGAAGTGAACATATAATTCTGATTTTAGCAATCAACCTCATTCTAACTGATTTACTCTCAAAATGGTGATGTGGCTCTAGTTGATGACATGCCAAATGTCAATAAGATGCATCTTTATGCAAATTATGTGAAATAATAAAAAGATTATAATTGAAATGATAAAATTTTTTTAAACTTAATTTTAAGAATAATTACCAAATGTCACTTATAGTAAGGCCCAGATGTGATAAACAAAAAACACACCAGAATATGAACACTACAAGTCTATGATGTTTCCTAAAACAATCGACCAGATATATCTATTTAAACTAAACAAAAACAAATCATACTGCGACTCAAACTCTTACATTTTAGGACTTAAACAACTTGATAAAAGCCCAAATACATAAAACTATAAATAACTCCAACTAAAATAAACATGCTTATTAATTATTAAATAAAAAGACTCTTAATCATACTAAAATATTTCCTAAAACTCCTGCTGGATCACGGTTGCCCCACCAGAGCGTTCAACCCCAATCATAAAACAAATCTTCAATTTTCTCATGTGAATTAACAAAGATTATGTTCAACAACGTACTATGCCACATGGAATACATGTAAACACTAAACTGGCAAATAAGATGGCACATCATCTATTTTGAAAAATTAGCAATGACAGAACCTGCTAATGGATGCAGTAGTTATAATTACAAAACAATACTATTACAATAATAATCAAAATCAATTAATAAAATAATTTAGGATGTTGTATGCATTAACAATAGACTTTAGGCAACGTTTAAGATACCACAATCCAAATGGAGCCGAAGCATTCATAAGTAAACAGGTTGAAACTTTCAACACTTATCATTGTGGTTATGGTAACAATTTCAGGTGGAATCCGGTTCATTAACTGAACCATTATGGGATGCGGCCACCGTTCCTTATCCATATCCAAACAATGGGATGTTTGTTAGAGAGTATACTATTAAGCTTTTGAGTGCTTCCTTCCCAAACATTCCGGCATCAGAGGTATGTAATATAATTAGCTTTTTTCTTCTTTTGCAAATTTGACATTCATTTAATGGAGAACATCTTTTTAGGTTACAAAATTTGTGAATGGGCTTTTTGAGTCCAGAGCAGATCTTTCAACATTTAAGAACCACATAAGGGACTTCCTTGTGCAGTCAAAAGAATTTTCAGCACAGGTAAGTGCCAGAATATTATTTCTTGGTATCAACACTTCTTTAGGTGGTGTTTGGAACTGTTTTACTGAGTTTTTGTAATTAATGTTTGGGTTGAATAATTAGTTTTGCTTAGGTTTATACAACCTGCAACAAAATCAGTCATCTAAGTGTAAATTAAAATTAGGCTTTCATTCATGAATCTATCATCAAAATAATAATGTCATTTTCTAAATTCAGTTTCTGTTTGGATAAATAAATTCTGCTCCTGATTTTGTTTTTTATAGTGTCTTACCTGATGAATAGAATTAAATCACTAACCCATCCATTATCTAAACATATCAGGAGAGGCTCTCATTTTTATTTTACATCCATCTTTACTTTTCTTAAAGTTATCATTTTGGGCCAATTTTTTCTCCTGATTCTTACAGTAGATAGTTAATAGCTTTGCCACGGAAGGGATGTACCGGGTATGGTTATGGTACATAACAAGAATTAAGAGTAATATCATAAATGATGAGTTGTAATAATCACTAAGATATACACGACCCCCTCCCCCCAACCAGCATATTTATTTTTGTCGTTTGTGAAAATGAAAAAAAAATATTTTATTACTTTTGTGTACTTTTTTGTGCAGGATAACAAGGATTTATATGCAGAAGAAGCAGCTGCCCAAAAAGAGAGAGAAAGACAGAGAATGCTTAGCATTCCTGGTCTTATTGCACCCAATGAGATTCAAGATGAAATGGTGGACTCATAAAATAAAATATATATCGAGGAAGCTTGTAGCTATTTTTCATTGGGTTCTTTTGTTACTTATACATTTGTGGAGATCCCTAGTTTCCATCCCTACCATTCTCAAAAAAAGCATTACATGGTTTTCTGATGGTTAAAGCTTTAGATCAAATTTTTCTCTAATTGTAAGCTTTATTAGGGGTTTGTGGATGGTACAAGAAGGGTGCTTGGCATCTTAATGGGTATGGTGGTGCAGAACAGTGACATTAATAGTAATAGTACTGTTGACCGTAGTTGATTGTTGGTTATGTAGTAACGTATAGGGGGATTTGTCGGTCATAGACATTGTAGTCGATGAGAAACATGTTTGTGGGTTGTGTTTTTAAATACTTGTAATGTATGGGAATCATTTTTAAACACATTGGTGAATGGCTAGTATTGGATGGGAATGCTGTTTCTTTGTTATATTACATTTGATAGTTAAGAAATGGTATTAACAAATATCAAGTATGCTATTAAGGGTTATTGATGTAACTAGTATCAATATGTTCTTTCAAGCTTCTATCTTGTCTGGTGTTGTGTAGTATCACCCTATAAGAATCTCTAATCATTCTTTTGAAGCCTTTTATCTTAAAATTGTAAATTATTCACTTCTATGTGATTGAATAAATCATTCTCTATCTATTATTACTTGAAGGCTGCTCTTTCTTTTTTATACGGTCGTCTTTTTCGTAGTGAAATAAAAAATATGCAATAAATTTTGGTGTTCTCTTGTTGATATGTTCTTTGAATTTCTTAAAGAAAATATGAAAAGCTAAAATGAAACAATATGGCTTTCTTATTGAAATTAGTATAAGTATTTTGATTAGTTGATAAAATTTGTGTTAACAAATTATTGCTTTGAATAAATTGAATTCTTTTTATCAATATCTCTTTGTTGAAACTTCATGTTTTAATTAATATTTAGAAAATTTTTATCTTGTAATTAATGGTTCTGTAAAAAACTTATATTTTTTTTAAAATGATCGATTTTAAAATACTTTATAATTTAAAGAGTTATGTTGTTTTAGAAAAAAATCATAGGTTTAAAAAACAGTGTTTTTGAAAAAAGTATATTTTTAATTAAAATATATATTTTTTATTTAATGAAAAAAATACTATTTTAGATTATTGCTTTAAAAAAGACTTTTAGATTTATAATATAAGAGAGATAAAGAGTAAAATTCATAAATTAATTATTTAACTTAAAAAATAAATAATTTAGGCTGGAAAATGACTGTAAAAAAATATGATGATGATATGTGTTATCACATGTAATCAATTATTAGTGCTAAATCTGATAGCCGAATGCGTATTTCCTTCTAAAATTTACTCTAAGATCCATATATTATAAATTTTATATAATTGAATATATCAATATAATAAAATAAACATAGATATCATTAGTTTAAAACGTCATCCCTGTCCATATAAATCTTCCTACTCTAATAAAAGGGTAATTATGCTTGACACATGTTATTTTTTAGACTCATTTAATGCCACGTGTCAGCACCATATTCGATCTAATCAAATTTTTCCCGCTTCTCTCTCCTATTAAATAACCACATTAATTACTAATAATATTATCTATTTATTTTTACATTATAATTAGCTTTTTAATAAATTAAGAAAGATAAATTTTTATTAATGTTATTTCTATAGAAATAGTTTTTTATAAAAGATTTTTTCTAAAAAATAAAATTATTTTTACGTAATATTTTAAAATTGTTTTTAAAGTAATTTTTTAATAAAACAAAAATCATTAAAATAGGGATTTATAGTATGGGAATTTTAAAAAGAAATTAAATGTTTTAAAATAAAATACCTATTTATCTTTGAAAAAATAAAAAGTTCATATTATTATTTTATTACTTATAACTATTACTTATACATAATTTCAATCATATCATGTTTTATCATTTTATAATTAATAGTTTTTATTCAATTTAATATTTTATTTATTCAACCCATGTATTACACGGGTTTACTAAATCTAGTATATGAAATAAAGAAACATTAATATGTTTCTTTACATAGACAAAAAAGACACTAATTTATCAAATGTGGTGCCAAACACAAGAACCCTGTAATACTATTATCCAATTCTTTGAATTTACTAGAAGCAAAGTAAAAAAGAAAACATCATAATGTAATGTTCGTATGCCCAATTGCAAAATTTAGAAGATTCTCAGAAGCAAACGCTACCATATTCATTATTCCTCACCCGTCTTCTCATTTCTTTCGCAATTCTTCGTTTTTGTTCGAAAATCTTGATTTTTCTTCTGTATTTCAAGATCCACTCATCACAGCTGTTCTTTAACATCATCGGAGGAAAAGGTTTTTGATCGTTGAGCCACTTTCGTTGAATTCATCTCAAAAAGTGTAGACAAATTGGGAGAATTTGAATAAGAAGAAGCTGATTGAATTTTGAAAGATATGGGACAAGTGTTTCGCAAGCTCTTTGATGCATTCTTTGGTAACAGCGAGATGAGGGTATGTTAATTCTTCTTGTAATTCGAGTTTTTTGGTGTTTAGAAAGATGATCTAGGGTTTTGTACTTGTGTTCTATGTTATGTTTGAATTGTGGGTAAGAAACTGAACTTGATTAGCTCAATCATGATACTTTCATCTTTGATTCAGCTGTGAACTTTGAAACTATCGTCAATTGATAGTCGATTTCATCTGTATTTTGACTTTATCTGTGTAATGATCAAATGATTGAACCAGATTCCAGCTGCTTGAGCTTGTCATATGGTTGTAGTTTGGAACTGTTCAAATTTTCAACTTATACTCTTCTGTTAATTTGTTCTTGCTTGAATGCAACTCTTTCCCTTATTGGTTATGTTGATTTATGTCTTTCATTTTGCTATAAACTTTAGGGGCGGTTTACATCAGTGAGATTTGATTAGAACACATGTCTTTGTTAAGTTTTTTAATTTGTGTTTTTTGCACAATTAGGTTGTCATGCTGGGCCTAGATGCAGCAGGGAAAACAACCATACTTTACAAGCTGCACATTGGAGAAGTTTTATCAACCGTCCCTACTATTGGTAGTTATTTATTTATTTTATTTTTGCGCAACTCTTCTGAGATTAAAGAATTGGTCAAGATTTGAGATTAATTTCTTTTGAGGCAGGTTTTAATGTGGAAAAGGTTCAGTATAAGAATGTGATGTTCACAGTTTGGGATGTTGGTGGCCAAGAGAAGTTGCGGCCCTTGTGGAGGCATTACTTTAATGACACAAATGGATTGGTAAGTTTCACCATTTGCCATGATTTTTCTTGTACTTAAAATGTGTTGTGTTTATATGTTTAGTTTTATATGTTTAACAAGTTCAACGTTTTATAGCAATTAATTTTTTTTGAAATGACTTGAAGATTCGCAAACTGTGACATTAATTGTTCTTGTATGTCGTTAGTATATTATCCTTTGACCTAAAAATTATGTGCTTTATTGACATTATTATCTCCAGATTTATGTTGTTGACTCTTTGGACCGAGAGAGAATAGGCAAAGCGAAGGCAGAGTTTCAGGTATTTTTATTGTGTTTGTATGTTAAATAATTAATTCAGAGAAATATCCTTGCTCAAATATATTATTCTCACCTTCACTCTGTTTTCATTTTGTTTTCAGGCCATTATCAATGACCCTTTCATGATTAACTGTGTCATCTTGGTGTTTGCAAACAAGCAGGACATGGTATGTTTACACTTGTAGTAAGATTTTGTGCATTTAATTGTTGCAAAATCATTTTATCATGATAAAGTTTATGTGCGTTATGTTGCCAACAATTATAATCGCATATCATAACATGATTAGATGAAGTTTGCATACATAGTTGATAACATACCTTTCTTTAACAGCTTTTTTTTGGAAGTATCTGTCGCGCATATCT
The DNA here is from genome assembly GCA_024085815.1 of Flaveria linearis. Classification (NCBI taxonomy): domain Eukaryota; kingdom Viridiplantae; phylum Streptophyta; class Magnoliopsida; order Asterales; family Asteraceae; genus Flaveria; species Flaveria linearis. Next base: position 94,864,046 of record CM044002.1, read on the forward strand.
CTTCCTTTGATGGAAAACCAAAGTTAACAAGTTTTAAAACTTTAGAAGATATTTTATATTGATAACCAACTGACTTCATGTATAATCACGGATAAGGGAAGATTGGCCATCACAATATTTCCCATCAAAGGGTCTATTCTGTCAGTTATATATAAGTTTATATCCCAGACCCTATTAATAGCTCTGCTATGAATGGGAGTTTGGTTGTGGTTATGATAGTTTAGGGGTTTAATATAGATGCTACCGCAAACCACTAATTGAACAATATAACGTATAATTTATTCATGCACAACATAGTGGTAGCCAATGTATAACTAAAGATATTCATTTGGTTCATTGTGTATATGGTATGCGATAGCAAATTATAATCCTTCCTAGTACTATTCAAAATCAAATGCCGAATAACTTATTATATTTAATTTTCCTGAAAAAAAACTTTTGGTCTACAACATATATAGGCCTTTGCTTGCTTAAAAAATGTTATTGAACTATCCAAAATCAAATGCTGAATGACTTATTATTTTTAACTTTCCTGATTCTTGAAAGAAAATATTTTGTTCTCATACAACATATATAGTCATTTGCTTGCTACAAAATGTTAACGAAGTACACTTGTTTGCTCTAAATCTTCGACATTAATCTATAAAAAACTTGAATTATATGGGTACGCCATCATTACAATATGATAGTTAGGACATCCTTATACATATTTCTCTAGTCTACCCCACGCTAGGTGTTTCTTGTCAACATGAAAGGATTTCAGTTTTGTCATATGCTTGTCAATATTTAAGAATGCTGTTTTTATGTCCATTTTGATCAATTGATGCATCTTGAAGTCAAAATGAGCTGTTAAAGATTCCTCATTGGGAACATGAGATTTTTAATTACAATTGTTCCTTCCTTATTAGAGTAACCTTGATAACAAGTCTTCTATCTTTCATTATTGCTAATCAGATCCAACTTAATTTGTTGACCCATTTCAAGCCAATATGTTTAGCTTCTTTGTGCAATTTTGTAAGTTCTCAACCGCCATTAATATGGCATTGAGCCATTCAAATGATTAATCACTTCTTACAACTTCCTCTAAGAAGTTGGATCTTTAATTTTACTAAAGTTGTAATCTGTCCACTAAAGATAGGTCATAAATTATCATATGAAACATGTTTTTGTTCTAGCCTGGCTGTTGTCTCTCTTCTGAGGTTGTCTAATGTGGTGTTCTATGTTTAGTTACTTGATTCTCATTTATGGTGATTATTACACTGGTTGCTGAATTCAATTTTGTCAGTCAGCATGTGGTTTAGAGACAAATTTGGTTTTTGGTCATACATGGGATTTATAGCGTGTCGTACAAAGTGCATCTTGGAAACCATCTAGAAGCTCGAAAAAGGGTTAATTCGTTTTAAGCTGAGATGACTCCTTAGGTTGTGTTTGGGATTGTTTATTATAACCACTCATATGCTTACTGCATTTTGAACTAATGATACAGCAGTAAACTTTTTGCGGGTGTTTGTGACTTTTTATCCAACCTGCTTATCTGATTATTCTGAGTGCATTAAGCAGTTTGAAGTCGCTTATGTCAAAATGCAATAAGCAGATAAACAAATTTTAATAAGGATCCCAAACGCCCCCTTATTCTTGTTTGTTTATTTATTTATTTATTTTAGGATTAAGTGATAGGGTTTTATTTGTATCTTCTAATGTTTGCAAATGAATTCTTTATCTGCCTTTGATTTATTCATTCATATAGTTATACACGAAAAGGGGCAATTTCTAGTGTTTGGGTATAGTGAAGCTAATTCTTGATATATGATTATTTATACGTCAGATAAACAATTTTTTTATAATTTAGTCGAGGAGTAACTATGACATAATTGATTGTCTGATTATTCAAGAGTTCTTCACGTTTGAATCCCTAAAGCTCACAATTCGCTAAACACTTAATAGTTGATTGTTCCCTTATCACAACTTCTAAAAGCACGAAATACATCACACAGTCACACTCATTCTCCTGCAGCCTGTTCTGTTACAACTAATCATGTCGTTCTAATTATTCCATATGACATAATCAATTTCAAAATTCAGTGCCAAAAGCCCTCTTAGAATCTGAAAAGGGTCCACGGCTTATGCTTTCTTGTTTGTGTATTAGTGTTGTCGAAAATAAATGTGATTTAATATTTACATCTTCTATTGTTCCCAAGCTGAAATCTTTTTGTGCCTTTGATTTATAATTTATATACAGAAAGGAGCAATGACACCAATGGAGGTATGTGAAGGTCTTGGACTGTTTGAACTGAAAAACCGAAAATGGCATATACAAGGGACCTGTGCACTTAGGGGAGACGGGCTATACGAGGGGTTAGACTGGCTAGCTAGCACCCTAAAGGACATGAAGGCTGCTAGCACCTCGGCTTTCTGATTAACCAGGTGGTCAAGTCCTGTGAACCCACCCATGTTGATCACTTTGATCAATAACCGGACTTTTTTTTAATTAAAAATGTATATTGAGAACACATGAGCTTTGGATAGCTGTTGTGCATGGCACCCTATGTAGTAGTAGTTTTGGCATAATGTAAAAAAGAATCACTGCTGTTTGGGTGTTTGATTTCATTTCTCTAAATCTATAATCGTGGAAAAGCAGAGTGGGATGAACACTAATTCGGTTTCTCTTCAAGTTTTTGGAGTTAGGAAAATAGGACCCAATGTTGAGTTCGATTTTTGTGTTTTCAAGATTTAACATTAGCTTTGTATGTTTGTGTTTCATAAAAATCTATACAAAAAGAAGAAAAGTTGATATTAATATGAATGAAAATCAAGTGAAGATTCAAATTTGATAATACGGTATTTTTCTAGAATCAATGAAGGTCGATTCTTTTTAGAATCTCTATGCGCGGAATTCCCTCGACGCCAGAAGATGTTTTCATATTTTTTGTACATAATTTTTTATATAATTTCTTATTTTTGACCCTCAGAATAATTTTTTGATTGTGCGAACCAAAGGGAATGATGACCTTGGACGGGTTTTTGGAGTTAGCTCACCCTCGCGGGATCGCGACCCTTTGTCCTGGCCATTGTAGCACGTGTGTCGAAGAAGAAGAGCAAAACAAATGAAGCATGTCCAAAAGTAAACCAAACCCTTGGACTGCTACGAAAAACTGTCAAACACGATGGATCAATAACAGAAACAAGAATACCAACTGAAATATCAATGGATTCAAATCTTACAAACTCTCTCTAACTAAGAACATCACAAAGATGAACTGTACTAAACTAGTTTACAAGAACTCGGGTCATCAATATGATGGAACCCTAGAAAGAAGACGAATGCTAATAAGCCAGAGATGTAAACTGAGAGAGATAGAAGACTTCGATGATGATGACTGAAGATATTTTCCGTATATAAGGAAGCAGGAAGAATCGAGAAGAAGCCCTAGCCTGATCCAAGCCCAAGCAAGCAGCAACCAAAGCCCATTTCCCTAGCCTGATCCAAGCCCAAACAAGCAGCAATCCAAGCCCAATCTTCTCAGCCCAGAGAACTAAAGAATTAAACAAAACATAATAAGGTGTAGAACTGAATAACCAAATATAAAAGTATAATAAAAAAGGAGAGCTACACCTTTTCACACCCCCCCTCAGTTCTAACACCAAACTCATCATACAGACCAAGTCGTTTGCACATATCAACATGTTGATGTACCAACAGTCCTTTAGTGAACATATCAGCTAGTTGATCTGATGACTTAATACCAGAAATTTGAATAACACCAGAAGCAATTTTTTCCCTTAGGAAAAACAAATCAATCTCGAAATGTTTAGTTCGTTCATGAAACACTGGATTGGCAGCAATGGAAAGCGCAGCCGTGTTATCACAAAACAAAGACACAGGTAATGACACAGCTACCTGCAGCTCACGCAGCAAATTAATAACCCATAATATTTCGCATGCAGCAGCACACATAGCACGGTACTCTGCTTCAGCAGAGGACCGAGAAACAGTAGACTGCTGTTTACTTTTCCAAGAAATTAGACATGAACCCATGAACAAACAAAACCCAGTTACAGACCGACGATTATCAACACACTTACCCCAATCAGAATCTGCATAAGCAGACAGCTGAACTGAAGTATCTTTAGAAAACTTAAGACCCTTACCAGGAGACTGTTTAAGATACCGAAGCAATCGTAAGGCAATGTTTGAATGAGCTTCAGACGGTTTATGCATAAACCGACTGAGAAAATGAACCGTGTATGAAATATCTGGACGTGTATGAGACAAGTAGATTAGTTTGCCAACTAATTTTTGATATCCAGTGATGTTACTAAGTATATTAGTAGTTTGACTACACTGAGATGAAATCACATAATTCTGTTCAATAGGAGTGGAAACTGGTTTACATCCAGTCATGCCATACTCAGCAAGTAGTTCAAGACAATATTTCCTTTGTGACAAGGAAATACCAGACTCAGTTTGAACTACTTCTATTCCCAAAAAATATTTTAACAGCCCTAAGTCTTTGATTAAAAATCGAGACTGAAGTAATTTTTTAACATTTGAAATGCTATCAGAACAATTCCCAGTAAGTATAATATCATCTACGTACACTAAAAGCACCAGAAACACAGAATTTTTAGAGAGAATAAACATAGAGTGATCACATTTACTTTGAACAAACCCAAATTCACAAAGAACACTAACAAGTTTCTCATTCCACATTCGTGGAGCTTGTTTGAGCCCATATAATGACTTATTTAGCTTGCACACCTTAGTTTCAGACGGAGAATAATACCCTTCGGGCAACTGCATATATACTTCTTCATGCAAATCTCCATATAAAAATGCATTACTAATATCCAACTGAAATAAGGGCCAATCATTTTTAACAGCTAAAGTAAGAACACACCTAATAGTAACCATTTTAACTACAGGTGAAAATGTTTCCTCAAAATCTATTCCCTCTTTTTGACTATACCCCTTAGCAACAAGTCTGGCCTTATACCTTTCTATTTCCCCAGTGGATTTGTATTTGATTTTAAATAACCATTTACAACCAATTGGTTTGCGATTAGGGGGAAGATCAACCAGATCCCAAGTATGGTTTCGATGTAATGCTTCCATTTCAAGGTTCATAGCATTAACCCAATTGGGATCAGTTGATGCTACCCTATAAGTCTTTGGTTCAACTGTTTTGTTCAGATTAGTAGTAAAACAGAGGTTTTCAGGAGAGAGGTGAGAGTAGTTCACAACTTTTTCCAACCCATATTTAACCTTCCCTTCTATAACAAAGTCATTAAGTTTCTGTGGCAGAACAGTGGGTCTAGTAGAGCGCCTAAGATCAGCAGTGTGATCTGACCCCTCAGAGGTATTGTTAATTTCATGTGCACCAAGATCTCCCTCTGCCCCCCCAAGACTGGCATCTGGTTGACTGGTTTGCTGCCTTGCAGCCGAACTCTCAGTCAACCTGTCACCACTATCTGGCTGCAGAGACCCAAGATCAGTGCGATCATAATTCCCTCTTTCATCATCGGGGATCTCTACATTGTCATAAGTGTTTGTCTCTTCAAAAGACTCAAAGAAATTAAGGTGTGAAATTGTGAAGTCTGTCTCTTTATTATTATCTTTGAAAGGGAATATAGACTCATAAAACTTGACATCTCTTGAAAACAGCATGTGTTTATTATCAAGACTCCACAATTTGTAACCTTTTTTATTGTTTGAATATCCCATGAAAACACATTTTTCTGCATTACTGCCAAATTTATCAGATTTATTTAGAATAGTACAAAAACATAAGCAACCAAATACACGAAGATGGTCTAAGGAGGGAACATGGCCATGGACAAGTTGATAAGGCGTTTTACCTTTTAAATGGATGATGGAGTCCTGTTAATAAGATAAGCAGCAGTAAGTATACATTCGGACCAAAACCTAAGAGGAACACCCCCTTGGAACAATAAGGCTCTAGCCACATTAAGAAGATGGCGATGTTTTCTTTCAGCAATGCCATTTTGCTGAGGGGTATATGGACACGAGGTTTGATGGGTGATTCCATTTTTAAGGCAGAAATTCTGCATTTGGGAATTAACAAATTCAGTGCCATTGTTTGATCTTAGTGTCTTTATCGAGGCCTCAAACTGATTTTTAAAAAGAGCATGAAAGTCCTGAACAAGTTGGACAACCTCATCCTTTTGTTTCATGAGGAATACCCACACTGCCCTTGAGTAGTCATCAACCAAGGTTAGGAAGTATTTGAAGCCTTCTTTACTGGGAGTTCGGTAGGGACCCCAGACATCAAGATGAATGAGTTCTCCCAGTTTCTTTGATTGATGAGTACTCAAGGAAAAGGGATTCTATGTTGTTTTGCCTTATGGCATGTTTCACATGGGTTATGATCATAGTTTTTAGTTTCAACTCGCTTTTAAGTGTGGACAGAGCTTGTTCAGCAGGGTGTCCCAACCGGGAGTGCCATAGATTAAATGTATGTATACTACTATGACACACCTGTGCACTGTTGGGATTATCATCAAACAGATAGAGGCCATCGTATTGGTTACCAGTCGCCAAGGTTTTCTCTGTGAGAGAATCCTGTATGTGGCATGAGTTTTCATCAAAGATGACTTTTAATTTGTTATCTCTAGCAAGCTTGTGAACAGAAATTAAGTTTACATGATATTCAGGGATGACAAGTGCATCTTGGAGGATCACATGTTCATTAACTTTTACATTCCCAATTTTAACTACATGGGCACTTGACCCATTAGGGTGTTTGACTTTTATGTTATAGTCAGAGACATCAATTATGTTTAATAGGTTTTTTTCCGTTTTAACCATATGTTGACTTGCCCCTGAGTCAATGATCCAACCAGACTCTATTGAGGCAGGAATACCCCCACTCAAGCAGTATCCAGGAAAATTATTGTTACAGGCACTATGGTGAAGAGAGTTACCAGCAAAAAAGAATCAGAGGGCCCGTCATTGCTTTTCTCAGTTAGCAGTCCCAGAAGCTTTGTCACTTGATCAGGAGTAAGAGAGTTAGCAATTATAGATGCGGGTGAGGAGGAGGATGAGTTAGTTTTGACCCCTGATGAGTTATTAGATTGTGAGGTTCGTTGGCTCATGCCTCCTCTGGTTTTATATCCAGGTGGATAGCCCACAATTTCAAAGCATTTTTCAACCATGTGTCCCAATTTATTACAGTGAGAACACTTTAGATTAGGATTAGGTCCTCTGAAATTTTTACGTTTGCTTTCAGGATTTTGATTTAGTTTTTCAATTGTTTGAGAGGGTTTAGACAGAAAGGCAACAGATTCTGTTTTAACAGGATTGATGGAAGAATTTCTATGAGACTCTTCTCTTGAGATAATAGAGAATGCTTCTTTTATTGAGGGAAGGGGGTCTCTTAGTAGCAGGTTTGTTCGAACAGGTTGATAAGCACTGTCAAGTCCCATAAGAAATTGCATAAGTTTTATTAGGTGATTAAAATCATTAAAGGATTTGGCAGCTTTACGTGTACAGGAGGGGAGTTGTAACATTTGATCTAGTTGTTTCCACATAATGTTTAGTTTGTGATAGTATTCAGACACAGGACATCCATTTTGAGTGGTGCTGTTTATTTTTGATATAGACCAAATACTACAGATCCATCAATTTTATCATAGGTTTCTTTTAAATCATTCCAGATTTCTGAGGCCAATTTAGAGTACACTTGACCCATGTACAACTCCTCAGAAATGGAATTTAGGATCCAACTAATGACGACTGAGTTACACCTATCCCACTGTTTTGAGAGTACTTTATTAGCAGTGTTTTTTTGTACAAGATCCATCAATGAACCCATATTTATTTTTAACTTCTAATGCCAGTTTCATAGCATTTGCCCAGATAGTGTAGTTTTCTGAGCCTTTCAGTTTTATAGTAATGATTGTTAGATTACTGGTGTCACTTGCATGTAGATACAATGGGTCACTGGCATCGAGTTTGCTTACAAGAGTTTCATTATTAACAGGTTCAGTGTTTACTATATCAGATTCATCCATTTTAACAAATCAAGTATTGAATGATGTCACACAAGCATGCGCACAAAAAGAACACCAGAGGCCAGCGCCAGGTTTTCACACCAATTAATTGGTAGATCAAGGATTAGCCCCTGATGTTGGATGCAACACACACAAAAAATGAGTATCAGACAGTGATGCACAAACAATGCCCTCTAGGGCAAACAGTCAATGTTACCGGTACTCCTAACCCGGTCAATCAGACAGCCTAGAACTATAACAAGAATGTAAAGAAAAGGGAGAGAGAGTCCTCATAGTGGGTTCACCCAAAATCGGGCAAACCAAGAATAACCAGAGATGGTGACCTTCGAGTGTCACAAGAAAATGATGATGATATTCAGCGATGTTGAGCGCATTGGCGCACTTGTTATGACTGCAGATGTTGAAAGATTCTCCAATATTGAGGAGCTGCCGTAGATCTTGATCTTTGGCTAGGGTTTTATCGATTGAGCTCGTCGGACCCTTCACACCGGTGAGATATAGCGGAAGCGCACGGAATCAGAGACAGAGCTCTGATACCATGTCAAACACGATGGATCAATAACAGAAACAAGAATACCAACTGAAATATCAATGGATTCAAATCTTACAAACTCTCTCTAACTAAGAACATCACAAAGATGAACTGTACTAAACTAGTTTACAAGAACTCGGGTCATCAATATGATGGAACCCTAGAAAGAAGACGAATGCTAATAAGCCAGAGATGTAAACTGAGAGAGATAGAAGACTTCGATGATGATGACTGAAGATATTTTCCGTATATAAGGAAGCAGGAAGAATCGAGAAGAAGCCCTAGCCTGATCCAAGCCCAAGCAAGCAGCAACCAAAGCCCATTTCCCTAGCCTGATCCAAGCCCAAACAAGCAGCAATCCAAGCCCAATCTTCTCAGCCCAGAGAACTAAAGAATTAAACAAAACATAATAAGGTGTAGAACTGAATAACCAAATATAAAAGTATAATAAAAAAGGAGAGCTACACCTTTTCACAAAAACACCATCAGATTTCAAAGTAGCACGATCTAATTCAAAAATTTCCCCCAATTGAGCTCGTCTAGCATATTTTTTGACAGTAACAGGATCACTATAACTGACTCCATTGAGTTCACCACCATAGAACTCAACAGTTACACCTACTTGTTCGACACTATATTTAGATTCTGCCCTTCGTGCATATTACTCAATTGATAAGAGTTTGAAAAAACTTCTACTTATACTTACAAAAAAATAGGAATCCTTTATGATATAAAATAGATATATTACCACTTGGTTTTTTTTAAACGGAGTCTGGATACTTCAATGTAGTAGTCCAACTAAGCCAACCATAAATTCTTATAATTGATAATAGTAATCCGAATCCCCCCCAAAAATGGATCTAATTGCACTTCACGCTCCAAATTTTTGATAATTCAATTAATCTTTCGTGGGCGAAACAATAGGCTCCCCAAGCACGTTGAAAATTCGTCCGAGAGTCGCTCCACCGACCGGAACACTTAGCGGAGCTCCCGTATCAATTACGTCCATTCCTCTTGTTGAATCTAATTATAAAATGAAACTCCATGTATTGCTTGACGTAAAACAGATAGTGGATTTGTTTCTGTCTTTTGTTGAATCTTTTTCACGGCTTGATAGATAATTTGATAAGCCAATGATTTTTTTCCGTGTTTCAGAATACGGTTAACCAACATGTTAACTAATCGATTACGATAAATTGGATCGGATTTTGCAGTTTTTTCTTCTGCAGTACCTCGACGTGATACTATGATGAAAAATTTTCTATTCTTATCGCTTTCTAGTTAGAATTGATTGGTTGTACCTACCCAATAATCTAATATGAATGATTCACTATTCACTCTATTTTCGGGTTTTGGGTCATAATTATTATGTAGGAGAGATGGCCGAGTGGTTGAAAGCGTAGCATTGGAACTGCTATGTTGGCTTTTGCTTACCGAGGGTTCGAATCCCTCTCTTTCCTTACCTTCACCTAATTTACCGATTGAGAATGATTCTGGTCTAGTTCGTGGCCTATTAGAAGTGGAAGGCGCTCTGGTGGGATCATCACGGACATGCAGTCAGTTTGATAAGGATCGAGTGACATTGCTTCTTCGACCCGCGAGTTGCAGTCTGCAATCCGAACTGAGGACGGGTTTTTGGAGTTAGCTCACCCTCGCTGGATCGCGACCCTTTGTGCCGACCATTGTAGCACGTGTGTCGCCCTTCGATCGAAGAAGATCCGAATCACACTCTGTAGGATTTGAACCTACGACATCGGGTTTTGGAGACCCGCGTTCTACCGAACTGAACTAAGAGCGCTTTCTTAGGTAGAATCGGCAATTTGACAGCAAAAACAATAAAAAATCCAATATAGAATATGATTTCCAAAGCCACAGGATACGACTGATTAACTGATGTTTCAAATTTAATGTTGGTTCATTAGAACCATATAAACCGACACCCAGAACTCCCATTAAGAGAGACCGAATCCATTTGATTTCTAAAAAAGATTATAGTTACTTGATTCTCATTTATGGTGATTATTACACTGGTTGCTGAATTCAATTTTGTCAATCAGCATGTGGTTTAGAGACAAATTTGGTTTTTGGTCATACATGAGATTATAGCTTGTCTTACAAAGTGCATCTTGGAAACCATCTAGAAGCTCGAAAAAGGGTTAATTCGTTTTAAGCTGAGATGACTCCTTAGGTTGTGTTTGGGATTGTTTATTATAACCACTCATATGCTTATTGCATTTTGAACTAATGATACAGCTGTAAACTTTTGAGGGTGGTTGTGACTTTTTATCCAACCTGCTTATCTGATTATTCTGAGTGCATTAAGCAGTTTGAAGTCGCTTATATCAAAATACAATAAGCAGATAAACAAATTTTAATAAGGATCCCAAACGACCCCTTATTCTTGTTTGTTTATTTATTTATTTATTTTAGGATTAAGTGATAGGGTTTTATTTGTATCTTCTAATGTTTGCAAATGAATTCTTATCTGCCTTTGATTTATTCATTCATATAGTTATACAAGAAAAGGGGCAATTTCTAGTGTTTGGGTATAGTGAAGCTAATTCTTGATATATGATTATTTATACGTCAGATAAACAATTTTTTTATAATTTAGTCGAGGAGTAACTGTGACATAATTGATTGTCTGATTATTCAAGAGTTCTTCACGTTTGAATCCCTAAAGCTCACGATTCGATAAACACTTAATAGTTGATTGTTCCCTTATCACAACTTCTAAAAGCACGAAATACATCACACAGTCACACTCATTCTCCTGCAGCCTGTTCTGTTACAACTAATCATCTCGTTCTAATTATTCCATATGACATAATCAATTTCAAATTCAGTGCCAAAAGCCCTCTTAGAATCTGAAAAGGGTCCACGGCTTATGCTTTCTTGTTTGTGTATTATTGTTGTCGAAAATAAATGTGATTTAATATTTACATCTTCTATTGTTCCCAAGCTGAAATCTTTATGTGCCTTTGATTTATAATTTATATACAGAAAGGAGCAATGACACCAATGGAGGTATGTGAAGGTCTTGGACTGTTTGAACTGAAAAACCGAAAATGGCATATACAAGGGACCTGTGCACTTAGGGGAGACGGGCTATACGAGGGGTTAGACTGGCTAGCTAGCACCCTAAAGTATTGAAACTTTACTGAATTATGGGATTATTGTTGAGTGAATTATGGGATTATTGTTGCATGGTCTTATTAATGCCTTTTCTTTTGTTTTGTTTATTAGCCACTTGCTTCTTTTTTTTTCGTTTGTACTCCTATAAAAGGTTTGGTTTGACATCTTGAATAATAAGCAACATTAACACAATATCAACCTGTTCGATTCTCTCTGTACCAATTTCTTCATGGTATCAGAGCAGGACGATCAAAATTAAGATCCTCAAGAACACCGATTATATGGCGGGCGACAAGAACGATGCCGGGAGTTCCGGCGGTGGGTCGATTGATCCAGCTTCACCCTTCTACCTACACCCGTCTGACTACCCCAAGCAACTTCAGGTCAACGAAGCCCTGACAGACAACAACTTCAACGACTGGGTCCAAGAGATGACTAATTTTTTGTTCACCAAGAACAAAATCGGATTCGTCGACGGAACCATCGCGAAACCGGAAAGACTGACGAGAAGTACATGCCATGGATGCGGTGTGACGCCATGATTAAAGGCTGGCTCACCACAGCCATGGAGAAAAACATTCGTGGGAGCGTAAAGTACGCGAACACGGCCAAAGAAATATGGGACGATCTCAATGAGCGTTTCGGGAAAGAGAGTGCTCCAAGGACATATGAATTGAAACAAACAATCACCATGACACGCCAAAATAGGTCGTCTGTTTCGTCGTATTACACTCGCCTACGAGGGTTATGGGATGAGATTGACTCCCTTCTCCCAGATCCACGTTGTAAGTGTGATGGGTGCAAGTGCGACATAGGCAAGAAGCTCGTCGAGTTGAAAGACAAGACAAGACTCTACGAATTCCTTATGGGACTCGACCCGGTTTTTTCGGTGATGCGAACCCAGGTCCTGGCAATGAGGCCTACGCCTTCAATGGGTGCTGCCTATCACCTAATCGCTGAAGATGAACAGCAACGTAACATCACTGGCGGAAAAAAGACAACTTCGACTACGGAAGCCGCCGCTTTCCAAACGGCTAGAACAGCGCCATCACAGCGTAAAGCCACTGCCTTGCGGACCGATAAGGGGACAGGGGGAGAAAGGTTGGTCATTGCTCTTTCTGTGGAAAAGATGGTCACGTGGTAGACGGGTGCTTCAAGAAAATCGGGTACCCGGATTGGTGGCCAGGTACGAAAGGAAAGAAAGAAGGTCCTAAGCCAAGAGCAGCAATGGTTGAGGGAAATGATAAGATTCTCGGGTTGACCGAAGAACAATGCGAGATGGTGATGAAACTTCTCGGCAAGAGGAACGATCAACAGAAAGATATCGGGGCACATTTTGCAAACATGGCAGGTACGTTTAATGAAAATGACGAATGGGTCATGGACACGGGTGCTACCGAGTACATGACCCACGTCGAAAAGGTGTTCGAAAATTTCTCCCGTAATAACCGCGAGCGCCCCGTCACCATACCTAATGGTGACTGTGTGCCCGTCGAAGGAAAAGGTGACGTTCTCTTTAAGGGAGGCGTGAGAATCAAGGGAGTTTTGTTCATTCCGAATTTTAAATGCAACCTTCTTTCGGTAAGTCAACTAACAAAAGATTTGAATTGTGCTGTCACGTTTTTCCCGGATTTTTTTGTGATACAGGGCTTGAGTTCGGGGAGCTTGATTGGAACGGGTAAATGTGTTGGTGGACTATACAAAATGAGGATTGATCAAGGGAATAGAACAGCGATGGTGGCGGTTTCGGCTACTCAGTGGCATAAAAGACTTGGTCACCCCTCAAAGGCAAAGTTGTCTCATATTAATTCATTAGAATTTTACTCTAATTTCGAAAACAGTTTTTGTGGTTCTTGCCTCAAAGAAAAATGTCTAGACTCCCTTTCCAATTAAGTTCAATAAAAACCGTTGAATGTTTTGATATGATCCATTGTGATATTTGGGTGGTTACCGCACTTTCTCGCTCACAAACGGGAGTTACTTCCTCACCATTGTGGATGATTTTAGTAGGGCGGTTTGGGTGTACATTATTAAACAAAAGAGCCAAGCAAGTGATTACTTAATCAATTTCCTCAACATGGTAAAACTCAATATAAAAAGGAAGTAAAACGGGTGCGTTGCGATAATGGGGGGGAGTTTACGTCAAACCGTATGAAGGGGTTTTACAACGAACATGGAATCATGCTAGAGACCACGTGCCCGCACACCCCCCAACAAAACGGGGTGGTGGAACGGAAACATAGGCATCTATTGGAAGTAGCACGAGCTATTCGTTTTGAAGCTTGCTTACCTATACGTTTTTGGGGAGAGTGTGTATTAACGGCCGCATACATTATAAACCGCTTACCATCCAAAGTAATTAACTACAAGACACCGTATGAAATAGTTTGTGGGCGGTCGCCGTCTTATGACCACATGCGGGTTTTTGGTTGCTTGGCATATTTTTTGAACACCGACACAAGGGAGATAAATTCGCGCCAAGAGGTAAACCCGGGTTTTTTTGGGTTATCCTTACGGAACAAAAGGCTACAAGATATACGACGTTGAAAGTAAAAAGATGGTAATTAGCAGGGATGTTCGTTTTGTGGAACACGTTTTCCCTTTTTCAAATGAGGTAAATAACGAGTTTCAATGTGACGAAGAAATAGTCGAAACCTACAGAACTGGTTTTGATTCAAATCAAAAGGATAGTAACAGTGGACCATCAGGTATTGAAGAACATGTACAATGGGATGCTTCTGTCGATAAAAGGTATTGCGTGGAACAGGCCCATGAAGGCCCAAGTCAACATCAAATTAATACTAGTGAAGAAGGCCCAATTATTCAAGAGGAACCAGTTTCTCCTACTGGTCCGATTTTTCCCGAGCCCACAGAAGTAATTGATGAAGTTCCCAGCGTAACAGATCCCACGGTTTTGGTTCAACGTCCGCATCGTACAAGAACTCAACCCCCTCGGTTGAGAGATTTCGACGTCCAATTACCGCCATCAATTGACAATGCACACCCGTCTCTCGATCAAGCTTCCACCAGCTCGACTCAAGTTCACTCTACGGTACATTCCCTTGCTCATTACATTACATATGATAATTTTTCTAATGGTCATAAAGCGTTCCTTGCGGCCATCTCTTCCCAAGATGAGCCCAAGAATTTTCATCAAGCATCACAGGATGAACATTGGAGAGATGCTATGAAGAAAGAAATACAAGCACTTGAACAGAATGGAACTTGGTCTTTGGAACAATTACCAAAGGGCAAGAAAGCCATTGATTCCAAATGGGTGTACAAGATCAAGTATAAGCCAAACGGGGAGGTCGAACGTTACAAAGCGCGACTTGTGGCAAAGGGTTATACACAAATGGAGGGGGTAGACTATCACGACACGTTTGCCCCCGTCGCAAAGTTAGTGACCATGAGAACGCTTCTAGCTCTGGCGGTCAAACGGGATTGGTTGATTCACCAACTTGATGTGAACAACGCTTTCCTACATGGGGAGTTGGAGGAAGAGGTTTATATGAAGTTGCCACAAGGCTTCTCCACAACAAACGAAACTAGAGTATGTCGCCTCAAGAAATCCTTATACGGGCTTAAACAAGCTTCCCGTAATTGGTACCAAAGTTTACAAGTGCTTTGTCACAGTTAGATTTTCTACAATCTAAGGCGGACCATTCCCTTTTCATCTACAAAATGAATGAAATTTTCGTAGCTGCCTTGATATATGTTGATGATGTCATAATAGTGGGAAACGACCCACCAACGATCGACCGCACCAAAGCACATCTTCATAAACTTTTTACCATCAAAGACCTTGGACCACTAAAGTATTTCTTGGGAATCGAAGTTGCAAGAACAAAGGATGGGCTTGTTTTAAGCCAACGCAAGTATACACTTGACATTCTAAAAGAAAGTGGTTTAGAAGGTTGCCGCCCCAGTTCGTTCCCTATGGAACAAAATTTAAAACTCGGGCCTGATTTAGAAGAAGCTAAAGTCGATGCAAGTTCGTATCGGCGACTGGTTGGAAAGTTACTCTATCTCCAAGCCACACGCCCTGATGTGGCTTACGCAGTCAATGTTCTTAGCCATTTGTGGGAGATCCGCGACAGACGCACATGAACGCAGCTATACGGGTCTTGCGGTACTTAAAGACAACACCGGGGCAGGGTATTTTATTACCCAAAGTTGGAGGAACGCAACTCGTTTCTTATTGCGATGCTGATTGGCTTGGTTGTCCGTCAACGAGACGTTCTCGTACAGGATATTTGCTATTGCTAGGAGGGGCACCTATTTCGTGGAAATCAAAGAAGCAGTCCCTCGTGTCTCGCTCCTCGGCGGAGGCTGAATACCGTGCTATGGCGTCAGCGGTTAGCGAGATACTTTGGGTTCGGTTTTTGGTGAGTGAACTTGGAGAGCCAATGAAAAGTTGTACTACCCTATTCTGCGACAACCAAGCTGCCCGTCACATAGCTAACAATCCCGTTTTCCATGAACGCACTAAACACGTGGAAATGGACTGTTATTTTGTTCGAGAGAGAGTCGAATCGAAAGAAGTTCAGCCCGCTCACATTGATTCGAAGTTGCAGATCGCGGACCTACTCACCAAACCATTGGGAGCTCAGCACTTGAAGGACTTACTCGCCAAGTTGGGCATGAAAGATTTACACGCACCAACTTGAGGGGGAGTATTGGAACTTTACTGAATTATGGGATTATTGTTGAGTGAATTATGGGATTATTGTTGCATGGTCTTATTAATGCCTTTTCTTTTGTTTTGTTTATTAGCCACTTGCTTCTTTTTTTCGTTTGTACTCCTATAAAAGGTTTGGTTTGACATCTTGAATAATAAGCAACATTAAACACAATATCAACATGTTCGATTCTCTCTGTACCAATTTCTTCATAAAGGACATGAAGGCTGCTAGCACCTCGGCTTTCTGATTAACCAGGTGGTCAAGTCCTGTGAACCTACCCATGTTGATCACTTTGATCAATAACCGGACTTTTTTTTAATTAAAAATGTATATTGAGAACACATGAGCTTTGGATAGCTGTTGTGCATGGCACCCTATCTAGTAGTAGTTTTGGCATAATGTAAAAAAGAATCACTGCTGTTTGGGTGTTTGATTTCATTTCTCTAATCTATAATCGTGGAAAAGCAGAGTGGGATGAACACTAATTCGGTTTCTCTTCGAGTTTTTGAAGTTAGGAAAATAGGACCCAATGTTGAGTTGATTTTTGTGTTTTCAAGATTCAACATTAGCTGTGTATGTTTGTGTTTCATAAAAATCTATACAAAAAGAAGAAAAGTTGATATTAGTATGAATGAAAATCAAGTGAAGATTCAAATTTGATAATACGGTATTTTTCTAGAATCAATGAAGGTCGATTCTTTTTTGAATCTCTATACGCGCAATTCCCTCGACGCCAGAAGATGTTTTCATATTTTTTTGTACATAATTTTTTATATAATTTCTTATTTTTTGATCTTCTTGTAGACCCTCAGAATAATTTTTTGGTTGTGCGAACCAAAGAGAATGATGACCTTAGACGGGTTTTTGGAGTTAGCTCACCCTCGCGGGATCGCGACCCTTTGTCCCGGCCATTGTAGCACGTGTGTCGAA
Organism: Flaveria linearis; assembly: GCA_024085815.1. NCBI lineage: Eukaryota > Viridiplantae > Streptophyta > Magnoliopsida > Asterales > Asteraceae > Flaveria > Flaveria linearis. The sequence goes on from CM044002.1 coordinate 94,881,359, forward strand.
GAAGAAGAGCAAAGCAAATGAAGCATGTCCAAAAGTAAACCAACCCCTTGGACTGCTACGAAAAACGCCATCAGATTTCAAAGTAGCACGATCTAATTCAAAAATTTCCCCCATTGAGCTCGTCTAGCATATTTTTTGACCGTAACAGGATCACTATAACTGACTCCATTGAGTTTATCACCATAGAACTCAACACTTACACCTACTTGCTCGACACTATATTTATATTCTGCCCTTCGTGCATATTACTCAATTGATAAGAGTTTGAAAAAACTTCTACTTATACTTACAAAAAAATAGGAATCCTTTATGATATAAAATAGATATATTACCACTTGTTTTTTTTAAACGGAGTCTGGATACTTCAATGTAGTAGTCAAACTAAGCCAACCATAAATTCTTATAATTGATAATAGTAATTCGAATCCCCCCTAAAAATGGACCTAATTGCACTTCACGCTCCAAATTTTTGATAATTCAATTAATCTTTCGTGGGCGAAACAATAGGCTCCCCAAGCACGTTGAAAATTCGTCCGAGAGTCGCTCCACCGACCGGAACACTTAGCGAGCTCCCGTATCAATTACGTCCATTCCTCTCGTTGAATCTAATTATAAAATGAAACTCCATGTATTGCTTGACGTAAAACAGATAGTGGATTTGTTTATGTCTTTTGTTGAATCTTTTTCACGGCTCGATAGATAATTTGATAAGCCAATGATTTTTTTCCGTGTTTCAGAATACGGTTAACCAACATGTTAACTAATCGATTACGATAAATTGGATCGGATTTTACAGTTTTTTCATCCACAAATGTGTTCTCTCTTTCATCTCAACCTACACATTGTCTGTCCCCTTGACACTCTCTTTAGCTACAAAAGCCCTCCAATGGCCCCATTACAAGTGGTATTAACCTTTTAAAATTCATCTTTTTAAGATAAGCTACAATATTAAATATATTAGGACTAGCTTTAGTAAACCCTGTATTACACGGGTTGAATAAATAAATATTAATATAAATATTTATTAATTATAAAATGATATTTTAACATATAATAAAAATAATATCAACTTTTTAAAATTTTGTTTTTAAACTTTTTTCTAAATAAATAAAACAAATCGTATAAAAATATTATTTTTAATAATTTTCCCATTATAACTCTCAATTTGATAATTTTTTGTTTTTAAAAAGTGACTTTTTAAAAATACCAATTTTAAAAAATTTGTATTTTAAAAAAAATATGCTTTAGAAAAATATATTATTTTATAAAAAAATTATTTATTTAGAAATAATATTAATAAATAGATTTATTTCTTATTTATTAAATCTAAAAAGTTGTTAAGGAATATTATTAATAAATTAAGGTAATTATTTAATAGGAAGAGAGGCGGGAAAAATTTGATGAGAATGATTGTGGTGCTGCCACGTGTCATCTTAAGATACCTTTTTATTAGAGTAGTAGATTAAAAAAAAATATAGTAAAATCTCATACCATAGGTTCACTTCTAGAATTTTGATTCTTGCAGCGCCATTACTACCATTAAACGTAATTGTTGATACCTTTCCTTTAAACGTCATTGTTGATACCTCAAAGGTTCGTTGTAAATTGAAGTTTAGAGTGTTAAACTTATAAAGATTAGGATTTATAATAAACATTAAATATTTTCACCACTAGTAAATTTACCATTTTATGATTTTAAACGTATGAGTTTAAAATGTCATAAATAAGCTCTTACATAAAGTATAAGGTACGTCAGATATATCAAATTAAAAAACAATTCAGTTCCTTCACAATCGCTTACGTAAAATACAAGGCAAATCAAATTAGGGGTGTTTATCGGATCGGATAACGGATTATTCGGATTATTCGGATCGGATTATTCGGATTTGAAAATTTCAGGACCCTATCCGAAATCCGATCCGATCCGAATAAGGATTTTTCTATCTGATCCGAATCTACCCGAATTCAATTCGGATCGGATTCTGATATATCCGAATGATCCGAATTTATCCGAATAATCCGAATAAACCAAATAACATTTTTTTCTTTTTTTCTATATATTTTTTTGCTAATTATTTTATTCTTTCCATTTTATAACTTGGAAATTATAATAAAATATATAAAACTAAAAATAAAATTTGACTTGTACACAAATTCAAATTTTAGAACATAATAGACAATTGTATAGAACCCGAATATTAGAATCTCTAATTTAGAACGACGATCGATTATTGCATAATTATTTAGGATTATGACTAGAATGAGTAAAGATTCTTGTGTATTGAGTTGAAAACATAATATATAGTTGAGTAATGAGTATTGGGTTAGAAACATAGTTGAAGTCTTATTCGGATTAATCGGATATCCGAATAATCTGAATAACCCGAATAAAAAAATTGTGATATCTGAAATCCGAATAAGGAATTCGGATTTGGATGAGATACGATCCGAATATCCAAATAAGGATTCGGATCGATTTATTCGAATTCAGATACGGATCAGATTTCGGATATTTTCGAATATCGGATTTTTTGAACACCCCTTAATCAAATATCTTGGTAAGGTGTAAAAAGATCTTCCTACTATTCTAGTCATGGGAATACGCATCAACGACCTACATATCATCTACAAAATCTCCTCACAACCCGCCAAAACTATGATTATAGTTCTTTCATACCCAATGGAAGCAATTCATCATCTCTGTAAAATCTTGTAAAACCCTAGTGCTAACAATGGCGTTTACTTCAGGAATCTCAACTTTTGCAGCACCATCATTCCCACTAAATGCCATTAAGATCCATCAAAGGTACGCAAAACCATCAATTCTTCTCATATCTGCTGCTCAACTTCAACTTCTTCAGCTCCCAATAACACCACCACCACAGAACCACAAGAAACACCTTCGAAGAAATTTAGCTACAGCAGAGCATCACCATCTATCAGATACCCTAATCGTAAACAACCCACCACCGATAATAGTAAATCATCGCAGACCCAGTTGTTAATTTCATTCGAAAACCCTAAAATTGATGTTTTGGAAGAAGAAGTTTTGAAGATTGAGCCAGAGGATAAGGGAATTGATGAAACCCTAGAATCTTTAGGTCGGCCTACTCGTAGAACAGCTAAGAAGATGACCAATTAGCATTGAAAAGAGCGAAAGATTGGAGGGAAAGGGTGCAATTTTTGACTGATAGAATTCTAGGGTTGAAAGCTAATGAATTTGTGGCTGATGTATTGGATGATAGAAAGGTTCAAATGACACCTACTGATTTTTGTTTCTTGGTGAAAGAGGTTGGGAAATCAAATTGGCAAAGGGCGTTAGAGGTTTACGAATGGTTAAATCTTCGAAATTGGTACTCCCCAAATGCGCGTATGCTTGCGACTATATTGTCTGTTCTTGGAAAAGCAAATCAAGAATCTTTAGCTGTGGAGATTTTTGAAAGATCAGAAGAAGGGATTGATAGTACTGTACAAGTTTACAATGCAATGATGGGGGTGTATGCTAGAACCGGACAGTTTGTTAAAGTTCAAGAAATTCTTGATCTGATGCGGGAAAGGGGATGTGAACCCGATCTGGTTAGTTTCAACACGTTGATAACGCCCGTTTTAGGTCTGCCAAGATGGAACCAAATGTGGCATTTGATCTGCTGAATGAAGTAAAACGGTCCGGGCTGCAACCTGATATTATCACATACAACACACTTTTGAGTGCGTGTTCTCGTGATTCAAATTTAGAAGAGGCGGGCAAGGTTTATAAAGACATGGAGGAAAACAAATGTCAACCTGATTTATGGACTTATAATGCCATGTTATCGGTTTATGGTAGATGCGGATTGATTAATGAAGCTGAATCACTGTTTTTTGACATAAAGTCAAAAGGGTTTGACCCAGATGCTGTAACATACAATTCTTTGCTATATGCGTATGCTAAAGAGGGTCTTGTGGATAAAGTTGAGAAACTTTGTGATGAGATGGTGAAATTAGGGTTTGGTGAGGATGAAATGACTTATAATACTGTTATTCATATGTATGGGAAATTAGGCCAACATGATTTGGCTTTCAAACTCTATAAAGAAATGAAATCCTGTGGTTGTGATCCTGATGTTGTTACATACACTGTTCTTGTTGATTCTTTAGGAAAAGCAAACAAGATTTCAGAAGCTGCAAATGTGATGTCAGAAATGATGGATGTTGGGATTAAACCGACTTTAAGAACATATAGTGCTTTGATTTGTGGATATGGGAAGGCTGGAAAAAGACTTGAGGCTGAAGAGACTTTCAATTGCATGGTGAAATCTGGTATTAAACCCGATTTTCTTGCCTATTCGGTTATGTTAGATATTTATTTGAGGTTTGATGTGCATAAAGCTATGATTTTGTATAATAATATGGTTCGTGATGGGTTGACGCCAGATTTATCTCTTTATGAAATGCTAATCCAAGCTCTTAACCATGAAAACAAAGAGGACGACATTGAAAAAATAATTAATGATATGCAAAAGTTATGTGATATGGATCCACAAGTCATTTCGTGTAGTTTAATCAAGTGTGAGTGTTATGATCATGCAGCCAAAATGGTTAGATATGCAATTTTAGAAGGTTATGATTTGGATCATGAGAACTTGTTATCTATATTGAAATCATATAGTTCATCTGGAAGGCATTCTGAAGCTTTGGATTTACTTGATTTTTTAAAAGAACACGCACACGGTTTGAACCATTTTGTAATTGAAGCAAAAATTATGATTCTTTGTGAGTCTAATGAATTAGATGCTGCTTTAGAAGAATACATAAAGGTTGGGCATCTTAAGTTGTTTAATGGGAGCTCTATGATGTATGAATCTCTTATTAAGAAATGTGAGGAAGGTGGAGGTTTTCACGAAGCCTTTCAGGTGGTCTCTGATATGATGTTTAATGGAGTTCAAATTTCTAAATTAATTTACATGAATGTTGCTTCTATGTACTGCAAAATGGGCTTTCCAGAAACCGCTCATGATTTAATCAACCGGGCTGACTTCAAAGGGTTATCAATAGATGAGATTTCAGTTTATGTGGATCTTATCGAGTCTTACGGAAAGTCAAACTTACTAGAAAAGGCGGAAAGTGTAGTGGGGAATCTTCGGTCAAAATTCCCCGTTGTTGACCGAAAAGCTTGGAATGCATTAATACAAACTTATGCTTCTAAAGGTCAATATGAGAAAGCACGAGCTGCTTTTACGACCATGATGAGAGATGGGCCAACTCCTACTGTAGAATCCATTAACGGGCTTATGCAAGCTTTAATTAATGATGGAGATTAAGTGAACTATATGTTGTAGTTCAAGAACTTCAAGATATGGGATTCAAAATCAGTAAAAGTTCCATTGTTTTAATGCTTGATGCATTTGCACAAAATGGGGATGTATTTGAGGTAAAAAAGATTTACAATGGAATGAAGGCTGCAGGTTATTTTCCCACTATGCATCTTTATAGAATAATGATCTGTTTACTTTGTAAGGTGAAACACGTGCGGGATGTTGAAGCAATGGTTGATGAAATGTTGGAAGTTGGATTCAAACCTGATCTTTTTATATATAATTCTTTGCTCAAATTATATTCAAAAATTGAAGATTATAGGAAACGGTCCAAATATACCACAAGATAAAAGAAGATGGATTTAAACCAGATGAGGATACATACAACACTTTGATAGTTATGTATTGTAGAGACCATAAACCAGAAGATGGGATGTTATTAATGCACGAAATGGTCAAAGAAGGTTTAGATGCTAAGTTGACCACTTATAAAAGTTTAATTGCAGCATTCAGTAAGCAACAGATGGTGGAAAAATCAGAGGAGATTTTTGAAAAGATGAGACGTGAAGGGTATAATCTGGACCGTTCATTTTATCATTTGATGATGAAGGCATATAGAAGCACGGGTCATCATTCTAAATCTGAAGATTTACTTAAATTAATGAAAGAGGATGGAATCGAGCCTAATGTTGCTACAATGCATTTGCTTATGATTTCTTATGGAGTTCAGGAAATCCATTGGAAGCTGAAAAAGTGCTTAATAATTTGAAGTCGAGTGGCGAGGAATTAAGCACATTAACTTATAGCTCGGTTTTAGATTTTTATTTCAAGAACCGGAATTATAATACCGGAATTCAAAAGTTTGTTGAGATGAGAAATGAAGGTTTAGAGCCAGATCACAGGATATGGACAATCTTCATTAGGGCTGCTAGTTTGTGCAAGACTACAAGTGAAGCAATGATGATCTTGAATGCTGTCAAAGATGCTGGTTTTGATATTCCAATCAAGTAATAATCTTTCTACTGTCATTAGGTTGGCAAAATGGGCGGGTTGGGTTACGAGCCAAAATGGGTTTGGTTCAAAACAAGTTATATTGAGTGTGGTTGGGAAGGGGTTGGGCCGACCTACAAACACTTTATGTGTGTTTATATGAGCTTTATATGATGTCATAGAGTAGCGACGTTCAGAGTTGGTCTATTTTGGTGTAATAATGTTCTTACTAGGTAATTATAACCCTATTTTGAAAAACAATGGTTAGTTTGGTATTAGTGGACAGGTGCTGGCAAGAAAGTTGACGTATATTGAAATGGGCGAGTTGGTCGTTTTGTGATAAGTCACCTCATCTAAGTTTTTAAATGAGGAGGTTTTTGTGCATTTGAAACATACCGTATGACTTTCGACCCTTTTTTCTTTCTACTTAAGTATTTTAGCTTAACTTGAAATGGTTGAAGCAGTTAACCTCTAATTTTGTCCATGTATATTTATTTTTGCTCTTCAGTTCATAATGTTTTGACCTTTATATCTATGTTGTGTTCACAGGCTTTTGAAAAACTCAGAATCAATGGTTTTGGAAATGGACCAGATTTTGGAAGAACTGAAACCCTTGGAAGATAACGCAGCACTTAACTTTGTTAATGCTGTAGAAGATCTATTATGGGCTTTTGAACTTCGGGCCACTGCTTCATGGGTGTTTCAATTGGCAGTAAAAAAAGATATATATCGACATGATGTTTTCAGGTAACCATTCCAGTATTGAAAGTTATTATGCGCTGTTAAATAATCAAAGTCAGATAATTAGTTGTAACAAGCTATAGAAGATAATGTTTGGACGTGTTTTTGTTCTTTGAGATTGTAATAATTATATAATTAGATGTTTGGAGTTGGGTGTTCATCAATTTCTTTTTCTTACATTTTTGTGAAAAAAGGAAGAACTTCTTATGAAATGAGAGTATAAGGGTGTTTGGCATTGCGTTTTGGAAGTAAATATCTGAGTATTGCATTTTCAAGTTGCAGATGATCACTTTTTAGTGTTTGGGTATGGTGAAAATGTGAAATAGATTCTGGTTCTAGTTCAGCTTTGGGTAATCAGTTTAGTAGTAGCTGCTACTAAACTGTTTAAAATATTTTGTTATCTAGGGTTTGTTTTTACTTGTAACTCCTTTAACAATCAGAATATGCTAAACACTCAAACAACGCTGGTTATCGCAACTTCATACAGCAGATGTATATCCAAGCACTATTTGATTTTTAATTATTTCACATTACATAATCGCTTCCAAAACACGATGCTGAACACCCTTAAAAGTTTCTTAAATTAGGTTTATCAAGGGCTAAAAAGGTGATTTTTAGTTTGTATTTGGATGAATAGTTTTGTTATAAAACTGATTATTTAACCCTTAATATTCAGATAATCAGAAGCAGAATTTATATATCTAAATTTAAACATGAAAAACTGATTTTTGTGATTTCAAATCATAATAATCAAATAATTTGTTTGAAAATACAAATCTTGCAGTGTTCTTGTTTATAATAGCATGCCCATAGAACACCTATTAATAAAACTGTTTTTACAGTTAATAACAACAAACAAACATTTTTTATTGCAGGGTAGACGATAAAGATTGGGGAGCTGATTTTAGAAAATTATCTGCTGGTGCTGCTCTTGTAGGTCTCACATTATGGCTTGACCACATGCAAGATGCATCTTTAGAGGTTCCCCGTTATCTCCAAAATCGGTTGTTTTAATCACAGGGTTTCAGAATACAACAATGTCTCATTAAACAGTACTATAAAAGCTTATTTATGGGAGATGGGTTCGCCATTTTTACCATGTAAAACTAGAAGTGGGTTACTTATCGCAAAAGCTCATTCTTTAAGAATGTGGTTAAAAGACTCGCCATTTTGTTTGGATCTTGAACTAAAGAACAGTGTTAACCTCCCGGAAACAACTCAATGGAGCTAATTGAAGGGTGTTATATAAGATGCGGGCTCGTTCATGCTTTTCAAGATGTAACCCAAAGACTTGGCTTGTGAGGCCGAAGAAGTTTGCTAGGTTGGCTTTGATGTCAGATGAGAAAAGAGATGAAGCTATTCAGGCGGATATCAATGGCAGAAAAGAGAAGTTAGAGAAAATGAGAAGATTGGGGATAACTAAAAAGACGTCTTTTCGTAAAAGATTTGTGAGGCGGGAATGATCAAACGTTGACTGGTCAAACCGGTAGTCTGCCTTTTGAAAAATTTAAAGACACAAGATTGTGATTGTGATAGTGATGATGCCTTAATCAAAATGGAGGTTTGGATTGACTTTTATGGTCAAAATGTGCTTTCAAATTCAAAAGGATAACAAGATGTGATGTATGTTTTGTTCATTTGATTTTGCATGATGTCCAATCAAAGGGTTGCATATATGGATCATATGAAGGAACTTTGACTTGTGTTAATGTAAATAGATTAGTTAGTTAGTCCAGTTATATTAGCCCGATAAATTAGCCCATGGGCCTTGATGGGCCTTAGATTAGGGTTTCCACCTCTATATATTGAGGTGTAGCCACATTGTAGAATTCATTCAGTAATAAATTATTCCAGTTTGTTTACATGGTATCAGAGCCACAAGGCTCTCGTACAATCCTAGTCAGGTTACCTGTCCCGCTCCTGTTTCTGATTTCCCGTCAAGAAGCTGCTGCTGTCCACACCAAATCTTTTTTCGAGCAACAATTGCAAACACCACTGCTACCATAAGGCTCGCCATCCCCCGATCTGCAAACCCCGAAAAAATGCCACCTCCCCGCCGCCGCACGCGCCCTCACACGCCACTGTCTTCACTGCAGCTTCCCTCACGCGCCGGCGAGTGGCGGCGCGTGGCTCCGTCTCCGGCGACCCTGTTTACACCGGCACGATTGCAAGTCAGTTTCCAGTTGATCTGTAAGGTCAATTTCCTGCTACGACACCTTTCTCGTTTCTGCTTCAGGTATACACTCATTTTTTTTCCAGATCTGTTCGGATTTAACCAATGGTTGAAGATCTGTGAAAGAAACCAAACCCGAGTCCACTCCTGCAAGTCAGATTGCTCCAGGTATTATCAATTACAATTCGGTTTTACGTATTCCTGTGAAACTTGACTCCAAAAATTGGAGTTCATGGAGTCTCTTTGTCGAAAAAGGACTTGCTAGTCTTGACAAGGAAGACCACTTGACAACAATCCTTCCTCATCCGTTACCCGTGAATGGCGTATTGATGATAGTGGTATTCAGATGGCTTTGTGGAATGCTATGGAGCCACAAATACTTACTATAGCTCAGAACTTTCCCACTGTGAAAGAAATGTGGGATCATTTGTCCTCATCCTTTTCAGCCAAAGAATCTCTGTCACATGCATTTTCTGTGGTTCAGGCATATAGTAGAGCAGAACAAGGTGATTCGTCCTTTACTGACTATTTCACTTGGTTTTCAAAACTCAGAGATGAACTCCGTGCGTTGTACCCTCCGACCACTGACTTGAAGCTTTAGGAGGAGCGCAACAACAAAATGGATATTATGATGTTTATTGCAGGCATATCACCAAAGTTCTCTAGTGCTCGACCTTTATTGTTGAGCAACTCCACTGCCACCTCCTCCGTTGCTTTCATTTACCATTTGCTTCGAGAGATGTACGGTTCAGGGACTACTACTGGAACCACCGACACATCAGCTATGTATACGAGTGCACCTGTTAGCAAAAACACTGGTCGAGGCAATCAGCCAGCTCCAGAAAATGTGTTGGTCGAGGCAATGGTATCACTTGTCACTATTGTCACCAGGATGGACACGCCAAGTACAACTGCCCGAATCGTCCACCTGGGTCTCTTCCACCTCCTCGACCCAAAGCAAGGTTAGCTGCCTCTGATGATGCCCCAGATCATGCCAGTCTGGCTACCCCGACAGTCACTCTCAGTCAGGAGGAGTATAACAAATTTCAGCAGTTATTGAACCTTCCGCTCCACGCTCCTAGTCCATAAGCCAATTCAGCTCATTCAGGTACGTTCTCTAGCCTTAATTCATCTTGGATTGTTGACACTGGGGCCACTCATTACATGACTGGGAATCAAGGTATATTATCCAACCTAAAGCATACCTCTCACCCTCCTGTTCGAATTGTTGATGGATCCTCATGCCCTGTTTCAAGGCATTGGATCCATTAGTAACTCGAAGAACCTGACCCTTTCCTCTGTATTGTTTGTACCCGAGTTTCCCGATAACCTTGTTCCGTAAGCCAACTTACCAAACAAACAATTGCCTTGCTAAATTTTACCCTACTCATTGTGTTTTCCAGGAACTAGGGACGAACCGTCTGATTGGCACAGGTATTGATCAGGAGGCCTATACCGTCTGTCCTTATCGTTACAACCTTCAGCAAACGTTTGTGACTCAAGCATCAGGGAAGTCCACTGCCGGTTGGGTCATCCCTCTACAGCGGTTTTGAGGCAAATGAGACCGGATTTATCTGTTTCTGTTGATTTTCATTGTGAGTCGTGTCAGCTGGGTAAACATACCCGGCGTCCCTATCCCCCAAGAGTGTCTAGTAGAGTCTGTACCCATTTGAACTTTTACATTCCGATATTTGGGGACCTTCCCCTGTTAAAACTACTCTTGGTTTTGATTATTTTTGTTACCTTTATTGATGATTATTCTCGTACTACCTGGGTCTACTTATTGAAATCTCGTAGTGAGCTAAATTTCATATTTCGATAATTCCATACGTATGTGCAAAATTAGTTTAACACATCCATTAAAACCATACGTACTGATAATGCAAAAGAATACATGTCAGCAGATTTATCATCATATCTCAAAACGCATGGTATCGTTCACGAGACATCTTGTGTATATACCTCTCAACAAATGGCATTGCAGAACGCAAGAACCGTCACTTGTTGGATGTTACCCGCACTCTTATGATGATTCTCATATTCCTCATCGCTTTTTGGGGGGGATGCGTCCTGACTGCTGCTTATTTGATTAACCGCATGCCCTCCTCAGTTCTCAATGGAAAAACCCCATTTCTGTTCTGTTTCCTACTCACAAACCTTTTCCTCTTGAACCTAAAATCTTTGGTTGTGTTGCCTATGTTTCACGATCATCGACCGACTACCACTAAACTTGATGCTCGTGCCATCCGTTGTGTTTTTCTTGGTTACTCCCGGGTCCAGAAAGGGTATCGGTGCTACAGCCCTTCTCTCCGTCGATATTTTACTAGTGCCGACGTTACTTTTCATGAGTCTTGCCCATTCTTCATATCTACGTCACCCACTGTCCCTACCATTTCTATACCTCCAGTTTTATCTGCTCCTCCGGTCTCTGATGCTACACAATCGGATCCTGTTTCATCTGACCTGCCGGCAAAAGGTCCTCCGCTGATATTCACGTATACCAGACGACATAAGGATAAGACAACAGCCCCTGATTTACACCCTTACCATGATTCTGGTCCGTCCTCTGTTCCTGATCCTGTTGCTACATCCGATACTCCCTTAACAAATATTTCACATGTCACCCCTAATACACCCGTCTATGACCCACCTGGTGCACCGTATCCTGATATACCCATTGCCTTCCGAAAGAACCCAGACATCACACCCGTTACCCTATCCAGGATTATGTCCCTATGCACACCTGTCACCCGAATATCATGCTTATACTACTACCCTTGACTCCTACCCAATTCCCAAGGATGTATGACCGCCCTAGCTCACCCAGGATGGAGAAAAGCTATGGAAGAAGAGATTGGTGCTCTTCGGGCCAACCATACGTGGGATCTGCAACCACTTCCCACCGGGAAGCGCCTGTTGGTTGTCGTTGGCTGTTCACAGTGAAACCAAACCCAGATGGACCTGTGCCTCGCTTGAAGGCCCGTTTAGTTGCTAAAGGTTATTCTCAGGCTTACGGTATTGATTATGATGAGACTCTCTCCTGTTGCCAAAATGCCTTCGGTACGTATTTTCTATTGCTCTTGCTGCCATTAATCACTGGCCGCTCCATCAGCTTGATGTCAAAAACGCATTTCTTCATGGCGTCCTTGAGGAGGAGGTGTATATGGAGCAGCCACCTGGGTACATCGTTGAGGAGGAGGCTTCAAAGGTATGTAGATTACGTCGCTCATTGTATGGTCTTAAGCAGTCCCCTCGAGCATGGTTCGGACGATTTTCTGATGTTATGGGAGAATTTGGGATGACTCGTATGCCTATGATCATTCTGTGTTCTTTAGGCATCACCAGGACCGAAGGATTATTCTGGTTGTCTATGTGGATGATATAATAATCACAGGGGATGATGAAGTTGGGATCACAAAGCTCAAACAGTTTCTTCAGTCATAGTTTCAGATTAAGGATCTCGGTCGACTCCGATACTTTCTTGGTATAGAAGTATCCCGTTCTCCCAGGGAATTCTCCTATCACAACGAAAGTATGTTCTTGATATGTTATCTGAATGCGGTCTATTGGGCTGCAAACCAGTAGATAGCCCAATGCTCTCTACCGGAAAGTTGCTTCCAGAAATGGGAGCCCAATGAAGGATCCTGAGCAATACAGGCACTAGTTGGGAAACTTAACTATTTGACTGTCACTCGTCCAGACATCTCCTTTTGCGGTTAGTGTTTTAAGTCAGTTCATGGCCGCCCCATACACAGGACATTGGGATGCTGCTCTACGTGTATTACGGTATCTTAAAACCCTCCAGGGTTGGGATTTTGTATTCTGATCAAGGCACTGTCGTGTAGGCGCCTTTACAGAAGAAGGAGATGGTAGAGTATCAGGCTTTTCGGATGCCGACTGGGCAGGTTGCCCTATTTCACGACGGTCTACAACTGGATATTGTGTGTTTGTTGGAGGAAATCTGGTGTCTTGGAAAAGCAAGAAACAACACACAGTGTCTCGATCTAGTGCTGAATCCGAGTACAGAGCCATGGCAGATGTTACATCAGAGATGATTTGGGTCCGTCGTCTTCTCAGAGAACTTGTGGTTATTTCAAACAACTTGATGAGGCTATATTGTGATAATCAATCTGCTATTCACATAGTCAAGAACCAAGTATTTTATGAGAGAACTAAACATAGAAGTCGATTGTCATCTAATCAGGGATCGGGTAGTTGGTACGAAGGTTGAAGAGGCATCCATTAAACCAATCCATGTTAAGACGGAGTTTCAACTTGCTGATATCTTCACGAAACCACTCCGGAAGACTCAAATAGATTTTATATGTAACAAGTTGGGCATGATTAACATCTATGCATCAACTTGAGGAGGAGTGTTAATGTAAATAGATTAGTTAGTTAGTCCAGTTATATTAGCCCGATAAATGGCACTTGGGCCTTGATGGCCTTAGATTAGGGTTTCCACCTCTATATATTGAGGTGTAGCCACATTGTAAGAATTCATTCAGTATAATAATTATTCTCAGTTTATTTACAACCTGGTTTGATATGGATCAGAAGGTCAAGATTTTGATGGTTTGACTTCACATGTTCAAGAATTGGGATCACTGATGAATCTTTATGTTCGATTACCTGAAGAACCAGAGCTGTTTTGTTCGTTCATGTGTATAAATATGGTAGCAGAGTTTGTATCATCAAAATTTAACAATGTGGGTTACATATTATATTTGTAAATGACTAGCACTGGCGCCCTAGCTACGCCACGGTGCTAGTAATTTTTTGGCCCCGCACGTGACGTGGCTAGTAATTTTCAGTATAAAAACAAGACGTAAACGCATAGTATATTTAACTAGATAAAAATGTTCTCAAAATCAATATATAAAATTAATCGTGAAACAATGTAAAAATGTACATCATATTCATATCGTGAAAAGTAGACATATACATCGTAAAAGTATATAAAAAAGGAATAGAAAAAGAAAAGTTAAAGATAAAGCAAAAAAAGATAAAAAACTAAGTTAAAAAGAAGAATTATATAACATATTTTACCTATCAGAGAAGAAAGGATAAGTTAATTAGAGTGTAAATTTTATTGAAGTTTAGAGGTTATGTTGTAAGTTTATTAAAGTTAAAGGCATTATTGTGAATTTGCTTAAATAAATAGTACGGATGCAGGTTATGAGATCTGAACCAGATGTGTACTTAGTGCATGTGCTTTATTTGTCAAAGTGCGAAATTAAAAAAAATCAAAACCCCACATGTGGTCCGACCACGACGTTATTATTCGGATTGTTATGAGTATGTCATTATATTATGTGATGTATGCAATATAATCTGGTTATTTTGTTTATGAACATGCATATATAAAACACTATTGTGATGTATGCTTATGTGATATATGTATTATAATTTTGCTGCTATCGTTGTCGAGTCGGAGGTCTCTTTGGAAACGGTCTCTCTGTTTCCCAAGAAGGTTCAAAGACAACGTAAACAAGAACCAACCACATCGAGAAATTTGAAAACTAACCGGTATGTGACAAAATGAGTTAGGAATTATATTATAGATAAAATTAAGTAACTGTGTAATTATCACTTGAAATGTTTTATTACTGTCTTAATACTTTAGAACTTTTTTAGAAAATTAATTATTTTACATGAAAAGTATTATGACCTGGTTTTAGAAAAGAAAATGACTTGTTACACATTAAAAAACACACTACGAATCTAATCTAATATAAATGAAGTGAAATTCAAAGTGTATAGAAAATGACGTGGATAACTCGCTCAAAACGATCAAATTTTATAATACGAACTGTTAGTATCTAGAAAAACAATTTACCATGTTAATAAAAAGGTCACATATACACCTCGATATGTATGATAATTGTCTGTACTTTATCTATCATAGGGTCTTAATATTTAGAACCCACCCAGATAAATCGACACACACTATACCTCACGTATGGTCCATACGCGACGTATATGATTAAATACACTGAAACGAGGAAAATTCAAGTGGGGGGTGTCAGAGGCTATACCCCCATATAGCCCTATACGACCCCTCTATACTTCACATATAGGCTATACGACGCGTATAACTAATTTCGACACTGACTACGATGAAAAATTCAGTGAGCTGTCAGAGGGGTGATACGCCCCGTATAAGACTATACGACCCCCCTATATGACGCGTATGAGGCTATACGATCTGTATATAAATTTTATGGTATTCATTAAAATAAACGAGTGTCCATTTAACCAAACCCTTAATTTATTACTTTTGTGTATTTTATCGTAATAGCCTTTACAACGGCTATATTTCTGAACTCACTAGCCGTTTCATCGCCACCCCAACAAAACACCAATCAAAACCCTAATTTCTCACATATATAAACCCCGATAAACACTCTGTTTCATCACACAAACTCTCTTACTACCATTCAATCGCCATCAAAGCAACCAACGATCTCTTCAATCTTACTCTTCGTTAAACTAATTTACATTCATTTATTGCTAACAAATCTCTGTTTTGCAGGCTTTTCAATCTTTATTTCTCTTTATACATACATATTTATAGATATATATACTTCTGTTATTACTAACATTATGGATGCAGGATCTCTAACTTCTTCACCCGCAAAACCCCACCCACTATCCCCAATTCAGGATCATTCCTTCAAAGAAAGAAATCGAAAGAAAACGTAAAACCCAATTCCCCCAATTTCAAGATTCCAATTTGATCAATCGTTTACTGAAACAGGGGTTTATTAAACTTGTTGTTTGATTGATATTTGATAATCTGCAGTTGGATCGGTTCATCCCAAACAGATCACGATTGACTTCGATTACGCGCATTACATGCTCACAACAGATCCCAAAAAGGTAAGGAAAACCCCATCACAAGTTTACCATCAAAGGAAGCATACAGGAAGCATTTGGCGGAGACGATGAACATGAACAGAACCAGAATCTTAGCTTTCAAGAACAAGCCTCCGACGCCAATTGACACGGTTCTAACCGATTGTTCTTCGGTCCAGCATGCGAAACCAGCGAAGGCCCGTAGACACATTCCTCAGGTGACTAACAAGCTTCTAGATTCGTTCGTAATTTGATTCAATTTGGATGCTCTGTTTTCATCCCCTGATGCTGAAATTAGGGCTTTTTTTGTTTTGATTACAGACTTCTGAAAGAACATTGGATGCACCAGATCTTGTAGATGATTATTATTTGAACCTATTGGATTGGGGAAGCAGCAATGTGCTTGCGATTGCGTTGGGAAATACAGTTTATCTGGGATGCTGCTGATGGCAACACGTCGGAGCTCGTCACCGTAGACGATGAAATCGGCCCGGTGACGAGTGTGAAATGGGCACCGGACGGCCGCCACATCTCCGTCGGAATGAACAATTCCGACGTCCAGCTTTGGGACTCTACATCTAACAAACTGGTACTAATATGATCTTCAAATATCAAAACCTAATTTCATAAAAAACCCTAGTGTTAAAAGTTAATTTGTGATTGAAACAGTTGAGGACAATGAGAGGATGCCATCAATCTCGGGTCGGGTCACTTGACTGGAACAACCACATTCTGACAACCGGAGGGGATGGATGGCTGGATAGTGAACAACGACGTGCGTATAAGGTCGCACGCCGTTGAAACGTACTCCGGCCACCAGCAAGAGGTTTGCGGGTTGAAGTGGTCGGCTTCGGCCAACAGTTAGCTTCGTTGGCAACGACAATGTTGTCCACATATGGGACCGGTCGATGGCTTCGGTGAACTCTCCGACCCAATGGCTTCATAGGCTCGAGGATCATACCGCAGCGGTAAAAGCACTCGCGTGGTGCCCGTTTCAAGGGAATCTTCTGGCGTCAGGTGGTGGTGGTGGGGACAAGTGTATAAAGTTCTGGAACACGCATACTGGTGCGTGTTTGAACTCGGTGGACACCGGGTCGCAGGTGTGTGCGTTGTTGTGGAACGCGAATGAGCGTGAGTTGTTGAGCTCACATGGGTTCAGTCAAAACCAGTTGACGTTGTGGAAGTACCCATCGATGGTTAAGATGGCGGAGCTTACTGGTCACACGTCAAGGGTTCTGTTTATGGCACAGAGCCCTGACGGATGTACCGTGGCCTCGGCTGCTGGAGACGAGACGTTGAGGTTTTGGAATGTGTTTGGGAGCCCGGTGATGGCTAATGCTAAAGCCACAACAAAAGCCGCTACCGAGCCATTTGCTCACTTGAACCGTATTCGTTAAATTCACGGCGTTGATTTTTTACTATACAAGAAATGATTTTGACTTGTAAATTCTTTAACCTATGTAAACTGAATGGAGAAATTTCTTGTTGATCCACAAGTACATATTTTGTAAAGTAATTATTGTTAAGTTATTACATGTATTTATGAAGTGTTTTTTTAATGTATCTGAATAAGTGTGTTTTCTATATGATTGTTTTAATGTATCATTACTAATGAGTCATTAAACCATCTAAATCTTTTTGTTTTCTAAACGAATAAATCCAATGCGATTTCATGTAATAAAAGCCTCGATCATGAGGGAGGGTATTAGATGATGCATATAGACATGATCAGCAGCCTGTTAAGAGTGAGTTGAATGCAGCATCCTCTCAATCTCCGTAAAGGCTTTGCGAGGCACTTCGTATACGACTGTATCGATTCTTCTGAGGGGATTGTTGGAGCATCTGAAGTAACTGCTCTAAGAAGATTTACACCACAATAACAACTACACAAAAACACTTCAAGATTTTATAATCGAATTAAAAGTTAAATATAGGTTGAAACAATATCTAAGACAATGCCTACGTTTCATCTTCATACCTAAGACAACTAAAGAACACGTGTATCCTTATATAACTGTGTACCATCTACGTTTCAATCTACGTTTCAATCTTCAATACCTAAGACAATGCAACTTCCTACATTTTCTTTTTGTACTTAGTTATGTTAATATCATTACGGCAACACACGTAGCAAATACATAAACACACTATCTTAATTTCTAGTTTTCTCTGGAATGTTAAGTCATCCACTTATTATCCTATATATGAAGCCCCTCCTTAGTCGTAACCGCTCCTTAGCCGTGTGTCGATGGCCGTGCGGCTCTCATGACGGCCGGTGGCGTCGTCGCTGTTTTAGCAGTCAACTCCACCGCAGGCTATGTCTCCACGCAGTTATGTTCGAATTTTCTGATTTCTTTGTTATAACCATGGGTTGGGATCGTGTTGTCGTTGTCCGCTTGAGAAAGGGAGACGAGAAAATTGTGGGGGCGGCGTTGCCACGGTGGAGGATTTGTAATTTTTAGCCGTCAGAGGCGGCTTGGCTGCTGGCGTCACCGTTTCTGTTGTTGACGGAGATGGCCTCGGTGTTGGGGCCGGTATGGCCGGTTGCATGTCCAGGTCCTCTCTTTGTTTGATGTTGGGCTGACGTCAATCCGATTTTATGCATCAATTCTCTGCCCCTATTTCGTAATGACATTAGTGTTTTCAGATCTGGTTCTTTTTGGCACTTGCCATGGTGTTTTCTTTTTTTTATGTCGGTGATGGTAGGTTTAATGCTTACATGAGAGTGTCATATCCACATCGATGATGTTGAGTTTTAGCTCTTCTGAGACGGTGGTTTACACCACTTTGTTGCAATTTGGGTGAGAGTGTTCTTTGCTGATGTCGATGATGATGGACATTTGTTCATTTGAGACCCTTCTGTCGATGATTTACCTCTTCTAAGATCTTGGTTTACAGGTTAAAATTTGGTGGTCTGGTTGTGATGAGTTTGCATATTGCAGTTGTTTTCCCCCAGTGGATTTATGTCACTATTTGGTATGTTGCTCTAAAGCAATAGACTTGTAAATCATAGATGTCGCTACCCGGAGTTGCCACTAGCGGCTTTCTCTGTCGGCAGCGACAGACTGTGTGGTTATGTGATCTGTTATGTCGATGATGATAAGTACTACCTCATCCGAGACATTGTCGTTGAGTTGTTCATCGTGTTGATGATGATGAGGGTTTCCCATCGAGACCCTTCGTTCTAGTTGTTCTAGTTGTTCACCAGCTGTGCTGTTACCACATAACCGTCGTTGGTTGCCCTGGCTTGGCGACCGTTTCCGGTGTGTAGCCGCAACCCGACGTCGGTACTGAGCCACCTTCTAACCTTCACACATGTTGTGGCTATGATGATCTAAACGTAATATTATGAACATATGCGTTTATCTAAGCCTCGGTTTACAAACGCTAGTTTAAAGAGATAAGAGACGTTACTCTCTTCTTCCCGCGTCCTACCAAAGCGCCATTTCTTCTAGTTCGTTGTTTGATCCTGATATCATCTCTGATCCCTTTTTAAATCCTAACGACCTTTAAATCTTTCACCTATGCATGATCTGTTGTCTAAAATCTCAAACCCTAAACCCTAAATCGAGTATCTCAAAACCCTCTGCTCTCGATCTCTGTTTTCCGACGACAACACGACCCTCCGCCACCGATCGAACCACTCTAAACGTCGTCGTTCCACGCGAACACCCGACGAACGGCCTCTCTTCTCATTAAGTTTTCTGTTTTACTGTTTCATCTGATTCATGTTCATTGATGGTTACTAATCTCTTTTTTGCAGGGCTTTTATCGTTGATTTTGTTATTTGTTATACATACATACATACATTATACGTATCTTTCTCTGTACTCACATTATGGATGCAGGATTTACAGGTTCTTCATCCACCAACTCACAATCACGATCTCAAACTAAAACTGTTAGAGAATACGTAATTAGTCCCCTTTCTTATATAATTTCATTATTATTACTATTATTATTGGTGAATGGGTTGCTGAATTAGGGTTTCTTTTGTGTTTGATTGATTATGTGTAGTCGGATAGATTTATACCAAATTGATCAGCTATGGATTTGGATTATGCTCATTACATGCTAACAACAAGGGGTAAAGAAGGTAAGGAGAGTGCGGTTGCACGATCACCATCCAGCGAAGCGTACAGGACATAGTCACAGGATTCGCTAGATTTTCAGCGATTTTCGAATTGGTTCGAATCGATCCCATTCGCATTCGCTAGCGACCCAGCCGCTCGCGGTTCGCTCATGGGTTCGACTGTGGTTCGATCGGTGGTTCGATTGTGGTTCCTCGTTGGTTCGATTGTGGTTCGTGGCTGCAATTCGCTGCTATTCCAAGAAATTAGCTATGGATTCGCGAATCGGGTAACCTTGACCAATCGAATTCATGAAATTCATGAATTTATAACTGTGAATTCATAGCTATCGATTTGTATACTGTGAATTTATTAATTTCCAGTTAATTCCATTAATTTCAATCGAATTCCAGTAGTGTTAAGTTCCATTAATTCCATTAATTCCATTAATTCCATTAATTCCATTAGTTTCAAATTAATCGAATTCATAACTGCCATTTGTGAATTCATAGCTTCAATGCTCCAGGCGGTTTCTTGCCTTCTCCTATTCTATCGATTTATATACTGTGAATTTATTAATTTCCAGTTAATTCCATTAATTTCAATCATTTTCTCATCAACACTGCTTAATTCATTCTTATATTCTTTCTTCTATATGTTAGGTTATCACGACACACACAAACACAAACACGATGATTTACGTGGTTCGGTCTAAACTGACCTACGTCCACGGGGTAACTGGAGGTTTGTATTTCTTAGAGATGATTTGAGGGATACATTTACAGATACAAATCAGTCCTATTTATAGGACAACAAAGAAGAAAAACACTCAGAAAACAAAGTGCCTGGAAACATGGATGTCTAAAGCCACAGAAAATGGATGTTTCTTCCTTTTCCTTTTTGACCAATTTGTTTGCCATTACTGAATTGGTGGCTTCACCTACTCAACAATCTCCCACTTGAAGCCACGGAACAATCTTCACCTGTGCTTCAACTGTGCATTTGTATCTCTGTAAGAAAACTTAGTATCTTCAATGCTCTTCCAGTTACCCGGTCTCCTCAACATTATTCCTGGAGACCAGCTGAAGCCACGCACAGCTTCAGCTTATCCAACGTTACACATTTGGTGAACATGTCCGCTGGATTCCTAGCACCTGAGATATTCTTCAAGTTGATTGTTCCATCAGCAATCAATCCTCTCACGAAGTGATACCTTATCCCAATGTGCTTCGTCTTCTTGTGATACACAGGATTCTTAGCAAGTTTCACTGCACTTTCATTATCACAGTGCAGTATGTACTCAGTCTGCTTCTTCCCTAACTCTTCCAGAAAAGCCTTCAACCATACAAGCTCTTTACTGGCTTCAGCGATAGCCATGTATTCTGCTTCTGTTGTGGACAAAGCTACACTTTTCTGGAGCCTGGACATCCAACTGACTGCAGTTCCTCCCACTGTGAAAACGAAACCTGTGGTGCTTTTAAATGTCTCTTTGCAGCCACCCAGGTCAGCATCTGTATAGCCTCTGAGAACTAAATCATTTCCTTTGAAACATAGCCCCATCTTTGAAGTTCCTTTCAAATAACGAAGCACCCACTTTACTGCTTCCCAATGTTCTCTTCCCGGATTCGACATAAACCGACTGACAACTCCGACTGCGTGTGCTATGTCGGGTCTTGTGCACACCATAGCGTACATCAAACTACCCACTGCAGATGCATACGGGACTCTAGCCATGTCAGCTTTTCTTCTTCTGTTTTGGGACACTGATCTTTGGTAAGCTTGAGGTGACCCCCCAAGGGTGTGTTTCTTGGCTTGGTCTTCTCATTGTTAATACCGAATTTCTCTAACACTTTCCTGATGTACTTTTCCTGGGATAGTGTTAGAGATCCATCTTTCTTGCTCCTGGTGATACTCATCCCGAGTATCTGTTTAGCTGCACCCAAATCCTTCATCTCGAATTCTTGGACATTTGCTTCTTTAACTTGTTGATCTCGTTCATGTCTGATCCTGCAATCAACATATCATCTACATAAAGCAGTAGAATGATATACGAAACCTTGAATTTCTTCAGATAACAGCAGTGATCGGCTTCACATCTCTTGTAAACCGGTTCTCACCATGAAATCATCAAACTTCAAGTACCATTGCCTTGGCGCTTGTTTCAGACCATATAGACTCTTCTTCAGCTTGCAAACCCAATTTTCTTTTCCAACAACCTGGAAACCCTCAGGTTGTGCCATATAAATGTCTTCATCAAGGTCACCATGTAGAAACGCTGTCTTTACATCTAGCTGCTCTAGATGTAAGTTTTCTGCTGCTACAATGCTTAGAACTAATCTGATGGTGGTCATCTTCACCACTGGAGAGAAGATTTCATCAAAATCAACCCCCTTCTTCTGTTGAAAACCCTTGACCACTAAACGGGCTTTATACCGTTTAGATCCATCTTGTTCATCCTTGACCCTGAAAACCCATTTATTATGAAGAGCTTTCTTGTCATGCGGAAGCTTAACAAGAACCCAAGTATTGTTCTTCTGTAGTGAATTCATTTCATCCTTCATAGCTCGCTCCCACTGGAACGAGTCCTTCATCTTGACAGCTTCAGAATAACTTTCTGGTTCACCATTTTCTGTCAAGAGAATGTAATTGACAGAAGGACTGGGACTGTACCTGTTCGGTGGTCTAGAAACTCTGGTTGATCTTCTTACCGTAGGCTGTTGTGGTGACTGTTCGTCTTCAGACCCTGAACTCCCACTGTCAGAAACTCCCACTGTTTCTTCACTCTCACCATCTTCAGTCTCTGGTTCTGTGTTTTCAGAATCTGCCATTGGTTCTGTAGCAGAATTGTTCTTCTGATTTTAACACTAAACTCGACTGTTTCCTTCTGAACCTTTGAATTTTCCACCTTTCTGTCTTTGTACAGTTCTGCTTCATTGAATTCTGCATGCTTGCTTCGGACTACCTTTCTGTTTTCAGAATCCCAAAGCCTATAGCCCATCTTATCACCTCCATATCCAATGAAAATGTACTTCTTTGCTTTAGCATCTAACTTGTCACCTTCAGGATTGATATCATAAGCACTACACCCGAAGATTCTCAGGTGATCTTACTCAACTGCTTTACCCTTCCATTCTTCTTGAGGAATCTTGAAACCCAACGGTACTGAAGGTCCACGATTGATAAGATATGCTGATGTGTTAATTGCATCAGCCCAGAACATCTTTGGGAGCCCCGCATTCAGCCTCATACTTCTGGCTCTCTCACATAATGTTCTGTTCATCCTCTCTGCAACCCCATTATGCTGCGGAGTTCCTGGAACTGTGTTTATCATCTTGATCCCTCTATCAGCACAATAATCTGCAAACTCCTTGCTGATGTATTCACCACCGTTGTCGGACTTCAAGCACTTAACCTTCAAATCAGTTTCAAGTTCAACAGCAGATTTCCATTTCTTAAAAGTATCGAAAACTTCAGATTTATGTTTAAGAAAGTAAACCATACCTTGCGTGTTGAATCATCAATGAAAGTCACAAAGTAACGAGCTCCACCAAGTGAAGCTACTGATGTCGGTCCATACACATCTGAATGAATCAGCTCCAACTTCTGAGTTTTTGGTGCTCTCCCTTCTTTAGAAAAGTAACCTTTTTTTCTTCCCGAGAATGCACGGTTCACAGAATTCAGACTCGACATGCTTTAATTCTGGAAGCTTTCCCTTGGAAACAAGCATCTTCATCCCCTTTTCACTCATGTGACCGAGTCTTTGATGCCATAACTTTGACTTACTCGGCTCACTAGACACTGCATTTACTCCGTCAGTTGGTACTTCAACCATGTACAAGGTGCCTGTCTTCTTCCCTCTAGCGACAACCATACTGCCTTTGACAACTTTCCATTGTCCTTTACCGAAGTAAACATCATATCCCTGATCATCAAGCTGACCGATGGATATTAACATCCTCTTCAAACCCGGAATAACCCGAACATCTTTCAGGATCCAGATTGTTCCCAATGATGTCTTCAACTCTATGTCTCCAATCCCTGTAATGTCTAGACTGTAATTATTAGCCAAACGAACTTTACCAAAGTTACCTGTTCGTAGATTCTTCATTTTCTTCGTGCTAGACGTAGCATGAAATGATGCTCCTGAATCCATAATCCAGTCTTCAACAGTATTTTCGACACAGCAGATAAGAGCATCTTCTGAGTCTGAGGCTGTGGCAGCATTTACCTCCTGTTTATCTTTAGAAGGTTGTGTGCACTGACTTCTGAAATGACCAAATTCCTTACAGTTCCAACACTGTATATCTTTTCTTGGCTTTGCAGGTCTCGACTTGCTTCTTCGTTTAGACTTCGACCTTCCCGGTTTCCTCCTCTATTGATATTTCTCCCTCTTCCTTCAGTACTGAGCAACGAGCTTGTTTCTCCAGAATTCCTCCTTCTGGAATCCTCATTCAGTATCAAATCCCGAACCTTACTGAATGTGAGTGTCTCGATCGATCCAGTGATTGCTGTGATCGTTCCTGACCAGCTGTCAGGTAATGATGACAATAATAAACAAGCTTGTAATTCATCATCTATTTTCAAATTCACCGACGACAAACGTGTCAAATGTGATTTAAATAGATTAATATGCTCAGTGACAGAACTTCCCTCTTTCATTCGAGTGTTGACTAACTCCCGAATTAAGAACACCTTATTTGCGGGAGATGGCTTTTCGTACATGTTGGTCAAAGCTTCCATAATTCCACGAGCCGTGGTTTGCTCCATAATGTTATACGCAACATTCATGGACAATGCGAGCCGTATCGTTGACATCGCCTTCTTGTCAATCAACGCCCAATTATTCGGTACTGGTGTAGGAGGAGGTTCTAGAGCAACATCTAACTCCTTCTGTATAAGCAAATCTTTAATTTGCATCTTCCACCATCCAAAATTTTTTCCATCAAATTTATCAATCTTAATTTTACCGTCTTCTTCCATTAATAACAAATTAACAAATAACTACTAACCAAACAGGTTCGTACTGCTAAGTGGTAATTTATGGAAGTAATATACGAAAGCAAGAAACTTATCTTTTTCGAGCTTTGAACGACGATAAACAACCAAGTTGTGAATGATGGAGACTTGTGAAAGAAGTGCAGGGGCCTCTTTTGTCAATAAAGAAACTTGATTTTTTTTTTCTTCAAAAAAGAAAGGAACACCTTTCTTTTTTCCACCTGTACGCACAGAAAGCACAGAAAGATTCCCTTCAAAAGAAAAGAAACACCTTTCTTTCTTCCCTTCTTCCCTGTGAGCAGACCACCAAAAAAAACTGCTTTCTTCTCCTCTCTGTGAGCAAGCGGACCAAAAAACCTAGATCTTCAACACGAGCAAGCGACCACAGCCTGATGCTACGACGTCGGTGCTTGATGATGGATTCGCAATGGTACACGGCTGCAGATGGGAACAACGCGGGAGATGGGTCGGCGTGTGAGGCGTCTGGGTCGCCGAGTTTGCTGCGGCGGCGGCGGCTGTTAGCGGATGATGACAGTGCAGTGGCGGCGGTGCTAGCGGCAGCGGTCTCTGATCGGAACCCTAGTTCCTGATTCACAGGTCAGTGTCTTCTCGTCTGTTCTTGTACACCTCCTTCTGGTTCGTGTGATTCAATCGAGAGCCTGAGCTCTGATACCAGTTGTTAGGTTATCACGACACACAAACACAAACACGATGATTTACGTGGTTCGGTCTAAACTGACCTACGTCCACGGGGTAACTGGAGGTTTGTATTTCTTAGAGATGATTTTGAGGGATACATTACAGATACAAATCAGTCCTATTTATAGGACAACAAAGAAGAAAAAACACTCAGAAACAAAGTGCCTGGAAACATGGATGTCTAAAGCCACAGAAAATGGATGTTTCTTCCTTTTCCCTTTTTGACCAATTTGTTTGCCATTACTGAATTGGTGGCTTCACCTACTCAACACTATACTCTTTTATCCTTACTTTCTATCTATCTCAAAAATGGTTTTTAGGAAGAAACAACCAAATCTACAAGATGAAACTGATAGTGTAACACATATTGATTGGTACACCGAACCGGATCGAACCGGATTGAACCGGAATGAACCTACCCCCTTACGAACCGGATTCGTAGCCCCTAGCGAATCGCGAACCCGTACCTCGTTTTCGAACCGGAGCGAACCGCGAATTAGGTGACTATGGTACAGGAAGCTTTTGGTGGAGACGTTTAACATGAACAGAACCAGGATCATAGCTTTTAAGAACAAGCCTCCTTCACTGAAAGACGTGATTCAAGATGATTGGTCTTCAGTACTGCAGTTGAAACCAGTAAAGACCCGTAGATTCATTCCTCAGGTAACCAACAAGATCCACTTGTTCTTAAATTTAAATTTGTGTTTTCTGTCAAGAATTAGAAAGTTGGTTGGTTTGGTTGTACACTTTTGAATCCATTTATTATTAGATTCAAATTTGTGTTTTGTTGTCAAGAATCAGAAAGTTTTTTTGTTGGTTACAGACTTTTGAATCCATTGTTTGTGTTTTGTTTTCGAGTGCTTGAATGTGGTTTTGTTTGATTGCAATTGCAGACTTCTGAAAGGACATTGGATGCACCAGATCTTCTTGATGATTACTGTTTGAACCTGTTGGATTGGGGAAGCAGCAATGTTCTTGCGATCGCCCTAGGAAATACAGTGTATTTGAGGGACGCTGCAGATGATACCACCTCGGAACTCTTTACTGTAGTTGATGAAGTTGGTCCGGTGACAAGTGTAAAATGGGCACCGGATGGCTGCCACATCTCAGTAGGCCTAAACAATTCTTATGTCCAAATTTGGGATTATACCACTTTTAGATTGGTACTATTCTGATCTTTGTAACCCTAGTTTCTTGATTATTGTCTTGTTTTTTGATGAATGTTTCTTAAATAAAATGTTCTGTTTGGAACAGTTGAGAACATTGAGAGGATGTCATCATGATCAATCTCGAGTTGGATCATTGGATTGGAACAACCACATTCTCACAACAGGAGGAATGGATGGCCGGATAGTGAACAGCGACGTTAGAATAAGATCACATATAGTCGAAACATATTCTGGCCACCACCAAGAAGTTTGCGGGTTGAAATGGTCTGCATCTGGTCAGCTGTTAGCAAGCGGTGGCATGGATCATCTGCTTCATGTTTGGGACAGATCAAGGGCTTCTGTTAATTCTCCAACTCAGTGGCTTCATAGAATTGAGGATCACACTGCAGCTGTGAAAGCACTTGCTTGGTGTCCATTTCAGGGCAATCTTCTTGCTTCCGGTGGCGGTGGTGACGTTGATTGTGATGGCAGTGGTGATAAATGTATAAAGTTCTGGAACACGCACACTGGTGCTTGCCTGAACTCGTTGGACACTGGATCCCAGGTGTGTGCGCTTTTATGGAACAACAATGAGCGTGAGCTGCTGAGCTCACATGGACCTACTAGGAACCAGTTGACTTTATGGAAGTACCCATCAATGGTTAAAATGGTAGAGCTTATCGGTCATACATCAAGAGTTCTTTACATGGCACAGGTACGAATGTAAAAAAAGGTTTCTTATATATTGAAGTCATGGGTTCTAGCCGTGGAAACAGCCTCTTGCACAAAATTGTGCAAGGAAAGGTTGCGTACATCAGATCGCTTCACGATCCGGCCCCTCCCCGGACCCTGCGCAAAGCGGGAGCTTCATGCACCGGGTACGCCCTTTTAGTGTTTTCCTGTAATAATTGAATGAATATGTTGTTGCAGAGCCCAGATGGATGTACGGTTGCATCTGCAGCAGGAGACCTCGACGAGACATTGAGGTTTTGGAATGCTTTTGGAGGCTCCATAGTGCCTGCTAAATCTACCCCAACAACTGCCACTGAGCCATTTTCTCGCTTTAACAAATGTTTTTGACTTCTGATTCATTATGCTGATCCAATGCCATAGTAGTTAATGTCAATCTTAATAACGATCCTGGTATCCCACAACCGTATTAGTTAATGCCAAGCCCAACTACACATTCTCTCGTCTCTTCATCAAGAATTCCATCTGAATATTATAGCTAGTCAAATCTCAGCATATTAAGTCATGCACTGATTGGACCATAGTTCTCTAACAATATTGCTGTGATTCTTTGATCAGGTTCCTATCATCTTTGATCCGGTACTAGCAAAAGAGGTGATTTTTGTGACTTTGAGATACCTTCTCTTCTGGTATGTTTCCTAGGTAATCCTGCTTCCTCGTGCATTATGCAACCATAAGTCCATGACCACTACAATGTAAGAGCGCGCTTTTCGCCTGTCTTTTATGTCGTATGCTAGAGTTTGAATGTTTGATTATTCATTCGGATGAAAACTTAGTATCTTTTACGAGTGGAATACTTCTTTTAGTGTGTGTCTTTTCTTGTTTTGATGGTGGTTTGGGTATAACTGTTGATCCTTTTGCATGCATATACTTTCAAAACTTATCCTCATACAGGGCTAATTTTGAGTTTTAGTGCAGTTTCAAATTTCAATTGGGCGATCTTATATTATTCAGAAAGTTGTATACATTACCTTACTTTGCTTATTAAAAATAAGCAAGGGCTTTGGGCCCAAACCTAGATTGTAAATTTTTACCGCCATGTTGATCACTAGCCAGAAAGCAAATCACATCCCTCTAGTTGTGGGACCAGTGTGTTTTAGTCGGTGTCATCACAAGATGCTCTTTCTACCGCTACAACTAAGGGGCTCATGTCATGTTTTTCTTTAAAACACTCAGCTTTTATGTATATAAACAACCTACAAATTTTTGTGACCATGGGATCATCAGACCCTCTTGACCTTTCCTTAGTTCCACCCTTGCTTCCTTCAGTTATTGCAACGTTACGATGCTCAAAAAGGAGTCATTGTTAAGATTATTATTATGGGGCAAAATTACATTAATGTTGTGACACAGATTCTTCTGAAATTGCAGCAGGGAGTTTTAATAAATGATTATCATTGTAGGCTTTTTGGTGTTGTGTAGAGTACTAGTTCCTTGACTTGGGTTTTTTCATCTATGGTTTTGTAATATTAATTGATGAATTATGTTGATGAAATGCAGATATTAAGTTTTTATGTTTATGAGATGCCTAAGTATATTGTTCCCTTTGGGTGGATTTCTTATAAGGAAGTTTATTGCATTTTCATCTAGTTGGGTACTTGGGTGGGTTATAAAGAAGTTTATTGCTTCTTGTTGTGGTCCTTTTTCTGTTTATCAATTTTTCTCAGCATCACTCACCTAATATGTAAGACAAAAGAATCTGATTTCTTTTTTACATATTGTTTGCACTGAATTTCTTTTAGAAACAACTTCTTTGTTGCAAAACGACATGAAAACTGAATGAGGACACCGAGATCCTTAAGAACTTGAGCCAAATAAACTCATAGGTGGTAGCAATCATATGAGGTATGTATCCTAGTCATGACCTTCTATATGAATCAGTTTAAGATTATATATGTTATTGTTATTTTGCATTGTAAAACATGTTATAGCCTAGGAAACTTGGGGTGACACTACTATCCAATCTTTTTATTTCAAAATTAGCCTCACTTTTGATATTCCTAACATCCGTCTCTCGATTGTAACTTTCCCTACTGTTTTTGATGTTAACAAAGAATGCAATGGAATCAATAGCATGATTATCTTAGCAACTATAGGTTGATGACTTTTATAGAAAATTTAGAGGAATATAAAGGAAAACAAACTGTAGAATGTAGA
Source organism: Flaveria linearis (assembly GCA_024085815.1). NCBI lineage: Eukaryota > Viridiplantae > Streptophyta > Magnoliopsida > Asterales > Asteraceae > Flaveria > Flaveria linearis. The sequence goes on from CM044002.1 coordinate 94,911,234, forward strand.
TAGAATAATTTTAAAAATAATCAAACCTACAATCTCTCATTGGATTGCAACAGTAGTAAGATATCATAACTATGTAAAATTGTAGATAGAGGCAAATTTACTTAATCTTTTTGGTTATGAATTTATGGACCACAATTTAATAAAAAACAAAATAGAAAATCTTTTACGAAAAGAGCTCTAATTTTATATCTGCTTTAGGCCCTAAGGAAAAAATGAACCAGCCCTATAAACCTGAAACATGGATTTATTATCAAGTTATTACTTGAAACTTGATGTACAAAGTAGGATGAAGCTCTTACATGGACGTCTCAACGTTTTTAGAGGACTAAACCGAAAATTAAAACGGAGGCCTTTTAAAACTTTATCTTTAAAATCTTTTTATATTTTGATTCTTATATTTTGAAGCACAAACAATAGTTGATTCCTAAATTAATTTATTAAAAGTAAATCCTAATTGATTCAATGATTTATATCAGGTTAGAGCCCATGTTTTACATGAGTGGAATAAATATAACATGTCAAAATCATTAGTTTCATAAATATTTTATTTTTTAGATGGTATAAGTAATTGGTGAAATAAAAATATAATGAACATCTAAAATTGTAACAAGTAATGAAATTAGAAATTATTACTCTATATTTAAAAATAAAATATGTCTGAAATCATATAATTTAGTATGTATTAATAAATATTAAAATAAAAATATTTATATTTTAGATGTTTGTTAGTTTACTTTACTTATTTAAAATAATAATATGAGAGATACAAGAAATACAAATATAAATATGTTTTTTTAACATATTTTAGTAAAAATAAAAAGTCAAATTGATTGTTGTTATAATTTTTGTATTTATTATGAGAGAGACGCGAGAAATAATTTTTTTTGCTATGCTAAAATGATAACACATGTCATTTGATATGCTATAAATGATAACACGTGGTTTTTATTATTTATTATAGATTCTAATATAAACTATAACAAGTAAAAAGCTAAAACAAATAAACAATTAGCAATTTACAAATCAAATAGATAGAAGCATATACAAAGCTAAAACAAATTAGAACAATTAGCAATTAACAAGTTGTCCATAGAACAAAGAATTAAAGAAAAACAATTGGCAATACATAAAGCAATTTACCTTATTTACGAAGAGAATCAATCAATCAGAAAACCCGCTCAGCCTAGTACCTAATCGTGAATATGTTACTCCACTAGATGTCTGGATGAAATTGAAGTTTAAAGGCTTCTTAATTGCAACAAAATCAAAGAAGCAAATCGTGATTCCAGCGGATGAAATTAGAGAAGCAAACGAAGGTTGGGGGGGGGGGGGGTTCTTATTCGTTACTCCAGTGAAGAAATCGAAGTTTTGCGTGCCTGGGTTAGCTTGGGGTAAGCAAAATCATAGGTGAATGATGAAATCAAAGGTTCGCCGTTGTTCATCTTAACCTTTTGTTTTGTTCGTCTCTTCGTTTCAACTCCCCCGGCCCAACCCCCAATCAGGAATTGACCAATAGCCTGTGTTGAAGATCTACGACCTGCCGACCTAGGTTTCATTTTTTCTTTCATTTATTTTTTTAATTTAGTTTATTCTAGGCTTAGACTGAGAATTATACAATAAAATTTATTTTTTTGTGACCTACTAGAATGGGTGGGCCTAAAGCCCTAGCTTATTTTTTAAACTATTGGACCGCCCCTGAGCTCTTATGTTTCTATGTTTTTGTAGTTATAATATGGACATGCACTGGCTTTTAATATCGACAAAGATGAAATCGAGCACACCAGATCGAATGAACTTTAGGTTTGTGTCAAAGTGATGGCATCTGAGAGAAGAAAAGAATAGTGTAATCATTTCTTATTTTTTTTGAAAGGCTAATCATTTTCTTATTAATTTTAGATTTTATCTTTTGATTTGAAAAATTGTTACTTGGTTTGTTGGTTTGTTGGTTTATAGATGAATGGTTTAGGTTTTGTGCTTGAATTTGATGTGAATTTGTCAAAGTTTTATATTGGGTTATCACTTGGTCATGTTATGATTTTAAAAATAAAAATGAACAAGCTCCTCAACTGGCTTATGTAGATGCTTAACCAGTCAAGTCCCACTTTTTACATCCTCTAACATGGAACATGGAATACCAGCACAGACATGGTAACATGGAATACCAGTCAAGTCCCACTTTTACACGTGCAAGTTCGCTTAACCAAATCCACTGAAACATCATCTAAGTCCTTCACTTGAAACACATTACATGAAGAAGGGTACACATATTAAGCTTCAATTGTATCCTAGGGCACACAATCACATTTTTCCCACTCATTTTTTTGTGCATGTTAACAAGCCTGGTCATTATTGATACTCTTATATCCTCTAACATACTGATAATGTGCTTAGATCTAGCCTGAATAATATATCCATTAAAAGTCTCGGCCATGTTGTTGACTATGACGTCGGACATACTTTTAGTCTTAAAAAAACACCTACAGAAGCATCTTGGGTTTTGATTGATGAATGCCGTAGTTGCATCAGTTGACATCTCCTTCATCTCATCAATAGCTTTTCTGTAATCCGCCTCAGAATAGGCTCTAGCGCTTTCCGAAAAACTCCCTTTAAATCATCCCCCTTGAATTTTTTATGCCAGTTTGCATAAATATGCCGAGCACAATTTCTATGTTCAGCATTATTCCAAATCAATGTAACCGCATTAAGTAATCCCTGAAAAAAAGACATGTTAAAAACTATAAAACCTTTGAAAAAAGTTACTAAAACATAATAAATTAATGTAACATACCTTCTGTTGGTCAGATATGAGTGTCCATCCCTTTCCACCATCATTTACACCTAAACACTTCCTTAATTCATTCAAAAACCATGTCCAACTATCATTATTCTCACCTTCAACAACTGCCCATGCCAATGGATACATTGATCATTCGCATCCCTACCTATAGCAGCCAACAACATACCTCCTAAAAAGGTTTTAAGGAAACAACCATCAAGACATAATAGTTTTCTACAACCAGCTAAAAATCCCTTCTTTACTCCATCAAAACAGACAAAAATTCTGAAAAAGACTTCTACGTTGCCATCATTACCATGAAACCAGGTGGGACAGTTACAAGCTCAAATGTGGAACTAGGATTTTCATGTCTTAAAGCTTCCAAGTATGAACCTATCTTACTGTAATATTCTTTCATAGACCCATGAAGTTTGTTATGAGCATAACGTTTGCCTTATAAGCCATCCATTTACCTATTAATAACTTGAACTTTTCTTTAACGGCTGCTTGGATGCCTTTTGCGGGCCAATGTGGCCTAGCTTTAAAAATTGGCAAGAATTCATTAGCTACATAATCTGCAGTTAGTTGTCTATTCTTTGACATGTTTCTTTGACAACTATGTTTCTTTGAACAGCTTTAACCATGTAACAACCTTCTTTTCATGAAAGGAAAGGTAAATCCTAAATGAACAACCTTCTACACAGGTAACCCCCACTCGACCATGTCTATTCTTATTACTTACAGTAATGGAAAGATTTCTACCGTTTGCAACAACATACTTTCTAACAGCCTCTTTGAAAGCATCTCTTGAAGGGAACCTAGTGCCAACAACCCAAACCCACTTACTCCAATCTGTTAGTTCATTTGCAACTGGGACATTTCCTTGTACTTCTTCCCTCTAATGTCATCCTCTTCACTCTCACCAGGTGAGTTTACATCACCATCAGATTCATCATAACTACTATATGTTTTCGCAACTTCTGAAACTTCTACACATTGTTTTAAGATGCCTTCAACTAGGTTTTTGTTTGACACTTCATCTTCATTGTTAACCCTAACTATGGCAGCAGTAGAAGCTATCCACTCATCATCATCATCATTAGTGTGTGACCCTGAACCAAGTATTTCATCTTTTTGAATTATTTCATCGCTCTCTGAATCAGAAGAATTGTTTTCATGATTAATCACCTCGCCTTCAATATAAAGATTAAGAATTCCTTTGAAATTGTCCCCAAGTACTTGCGTCATTTTGTTCACCTTGTTATCATCAGTTAGTTCAACCAAGCCATCTTCAAACTTCATATCTGGAATTTTTGAGTGGATGCGAAATGTTTTGGTTTGTATAACCCACAATCCATTACATAATCAGTAAGCTCGAAGTAAGACCACCTGTCAATATCTATTTCAAGCAACTTTGATTCACCACCGACATACATACGTTTGGGTTCTTGAACAAATTTCCCTCCAAAGTGTATTCTTACCCGAATGTGATCATCCATAACTAAAGCATAAACAAAAAGAAACTAATAATCAACAAACAATGACGACCAAGAAAAGGTAAAGAGATGAATAAGTTGAATTCAAACCTGAAATTAGTTGGAATTAGGGCATCGACTTTGATTTGGTCGTTGTTCTTTAGAGCCTGTTGCCAGAAGTTTTTTTTTCTGTTTTATAAGATTGCACTTCATGGATACTTAGATATATTAGGGTTTTATTTTATTAAAAACAAACATAAATTAATCAAATCGCCACCTAATTTAAAAAAAGACACGTCATACGTCCACCTAAGCATAAACTTAACATTTGTTAAAAAACTTAACGGAGGACCATTAGAAAAAAATAGGATGAAAGGTGGGACTGGTGAGAAGAATTTTAGAAAGTGGGATTATTATGGCCAATACCTAAAAGGTGGGATTATTTAAATCCAATAACCTTTTAATTATAACCTATTTGTTGTTTGTTATAATGTTACTTTTTGTTAAACATCATCATTTGGATTTTAATTTTTAAAGAGGTTGTAATATTCTCTCATTAAATAAAGCCACTCGGCGTATTGTTCATCAGGGGGAGAGTTTTTCTAATGTAGACAACGATATCCTTCTTGCTATCATTTCCCCAAAAGTTGATAAACTCGGAGGATATGTAAAAGATATTCTTTGTTTTCCATCACTTTGGCATGTATAAAAAATATATTGCGAGGCTTCTTTTCTTACACAGCCTTTAAATTTTTTATTTCTCTTTCTTATGTATCGTAATGAACGATTCCATCGGTCATAATCGAAAAAAAGTCAGAATAGGTTTTTCAAACAAAAAAAAAAGTCTTTTTCTTCATCTTTTTGCTTTTTTTCAAGTATTTTGAACTTCAAATTTTCTTGATTCCCATACATATAATCAACCATTTTGTTATCAAATTCTTCTTCTTTCATTTTGTCAAGCTGTTCAGTTTCTTACTAAAAATGGGTGACGGTATTCTGCCTAAATAGTAGACACAGGTAACTGATAATAAAATACTAAAGATACCAGCCATAGACATAGAATTTGTCAATTCTGACACAAGGTACTTATTAGATCGAATATACTTCCGAATCGATCGATTTTGTCGTATCCAAACTAATAGCAATCCAATCCATTTCATGAATAAAATGTGACCAATTATCCAACCAACAAAACTACTTGTTACAAATAGCATCTTGCTGTTGCATCGAAACATAAAAATGTTGACTAATCTCGCTAACATTGAACTTGGTAAAATGAAATGATTCAATAATTGAAAATGAGATTATTCAGGAATACACATTGAATGCTGAGATTACGCATTGAATTTCTGGTAGTAGATCCATAATCAAAGAAGTGTTTGTTATTATTGCAGAAGAAATGAAACAAAAGATACGGTAGATCTAGGACAGTTATTGTATGAGGTCTACCCAGTGCTAGATGCAGAGGCGCATAATAAATCGATATCAACATTATGAGCTGCCCCGTAATAAAACCAGTTGTTGCTGATACCTTCTTCTCGGCTCCTTATTCTCCTTCTTCCATAACATGAGCTCGGAGAAGGAAGAGATAGGAGGGTCCTATGGAGAATGTGGTCAGAAATCCATAATAGAGTCTGACCACAATGACTGAATTGATTATCTTCATGCATAAGGATACTAGATTACCTAGTAGAAAAGATTTCAAAATCATCACAAACCTCCCTTTTCTTTTCTATTGCAATTTCTGGATTATTATATGATGATTTTGAAACTTTCCATATATAGAAAAGAAATAGAAAGAGAGAGACTAGAAATGATCTGTTATGTTAATGACACCAAAAGGATATTAAATGAATGGAATTGGGATATGGATGGAATATAATGAAATAGAGCCACTTTAGGGTTCCCTATGAAATGAGGCATGGAGGGGAGCCACTACGAAGAAGTTCCGGGAGTTACGAAGGAAGCTTCGAGCTCATATTGGTCATGGGTTGAGAACGGGAATGGAACTCTATGAGATCGAATCTCCCGTTGTCCTCAGTAGCTCAGTGGTAGAGTGGTCGACTGTTAACCGATTGGTCGTAGGTCGAATCCTACTTGAGGATGTGACATTTCATATTTTCGTTAAAATTAGAAGTTAACTTCGTTAATTTTAAAAGGGCCTTTTATGTCATTTTGAAACTTTGAGGACTTATTATGCTTGATAATTAATTTGGTGATTAACAAATTAATTAAATAATAGAAATAATATTTTTAATGTTTAAAACGTTTGGTTGATATTATAAAACTTAGCTTAAAGTGAAAATAATCTTAAAAATAATTAATATTACAATAATAATAATGATATCATTATTACTATTATTAATAATAATATTAATAATAATATGGTAATAATAATATTAATAATAATGATAATGATAATAATATTAATAATAATAGTCTAAGTTTTATAACTTTAACTTGTAATTAATAAGTATTTACATGAAATAATAACAATCTAAATCTTCAGGGGGCTAAACTGTAATTTAGTTAAAACTAAAACAAAACTTTAAATTTCAGTTGATAATTTCTTGAAACCTCAGGGGCCATTTGTGTAACTATATTAAAAACCCAAATGCTTTCCCCCCCTCCCTCACGATTCCCGGCCAAAATCCGGCCACCTCTCCGGCGGCTCTGACCAACGCTCCAAAACCCGTTTATGCTTGTTGTTAGTAGCCCAAAATACATCAGAACGTTTATAGTTTCATAATAAACTCGATGGAACATGTTAATTCAGTTTAAAAAAAGTTTATGGTTAATGTTTGGACATGAAACCGAAGAACTATCAAATTAACAATGGGTTACCACTTAAATCACTTCAATGATGCAATTAAACACATACACATGTTCGTCTAATCATTTAGAAGTTAATGGTATGTTTAATTTCACCTTAAACAACATTAAATCCAATCAATTATAACCGAAACTCCTGAAACCAAACCGAGAGGCGTTGGACATCGAATCACTTAAATCAAACCCATTAAACAGAGGGCTAATACTCTCAACACCTCCTTTTCACTGTATGAAAACTCAATTGCTTGAAACACGCACATATTCAACGAGATTGAGATCAAGAACCGGCGCAAGCTCACCCGAACCTGTATCCCATGAAATTCACATTCATAACAGGTAATTTAACACTCTTCGGGTTCGGTTTTATACAGGGATTAAAAGCCCTATGGTGGATTTCATTAACATCAACGTTTTGATGTTCAATCGAATCAATCTTTGAACCTAGGGTTCTTGAGTTTGGGACTTTCAATTGGGTTGCGTTTTAAGTTTTTAAAAGCAACAACTCTCGCGGCCGAGGCCTTGGTTCACTGGTTCCCAGCTCACTTGCAAACATTGAGGTCCAGGGTTTGAACCCGGGGACCCTCATTAATTTTTTTAAAATGTTTTCAGCACTTAAAGATTATAAAAGAATTTCTAAAAATTATAAAAAGTCAGTTTTATAAATATCATTTATTTTAAAGGTATTCAAATTGTTTCTGAAAAATTTATTTATGTATTTTTTTCTAACATTTTATTTTATTATCTTATTTTTTTAAAAAAATAATAAAACTAGTTTAATACCTTATAAAATAGATGTTAAACATTATTTTTTATTTATTAAAACATCACATGTCAATAATATGTAACATCTCGTATTTTCGTTAAATAAAAGTTAACCTTGTTAAATTCTTATAAGGTCTATTCACGGCTTTTATAAAAAGTTAATTTTATAAAAAATTAAGTTTAATACGTTGATGTTATTCCAATAATTACAATAATCATAATAATAATAATAATAAAAATAATAATAATAATAATCATAACATCATAATAATAATAATATTGCTATAAATAATTTGTAAGAATTATTAAGAAAACAAACATGTATAAAAATTTGATTTAAAAGTCTAGGGTGTTATAATGCAAATATGAAAACTTCAAAAGAAACTTTAAGCATAAAATAACAAAACTCTAAACTACAAGGACCAAATGTGAAATTTTGTTTTAAAACCCAGCCCCTCACCCGTCGACCCTTCTTCCCCTCCGGCCACATTCCGGCCACCCTCCGGCGAGTCACAACACCCTAAATCGCACGATTCCAACTCGATTAAACAATCCCGACAGTATCACGTGGAAGATTCGAACCTATGCCCCACTACAATTTGAAAATTAGAGTCGATTAGTGTGATCTAGAACCGACCCAACCACCCCACTTTCGGCCGAGAATCCTGGCCACGATCGGAGCATTAAAACGCTATAATAATCAAATTAAACGCACTCACACTATCATTTAAATGTTTCTAATCGATTACAACTCACAAATCCATCTGAAACGAACTCAATTGTTTTTCTTCGATCCTTTCTTCTTCGCGGACCTGCAACTGATCGAACACCACCATTCGAGCTTCAAAACCTGAAATTGTTAGAGGGCTTTTTGCTCACTAAGATCATTGGAAGCTTCCTGTACTAGGAATTCGATTACTACCATCGTTTGCACCCTAAGCCAATTCCTCCCCTGTCGCGACTTGTTCATCTATTGTTCTTGATAAACCTTGAATCAAACCGGGTAATTAAACATGTCTAACTACTCGTTTTTACTTGGGGATCAAAAGTCCCAAGATCAATTTCGTTTACATTGTTGATTTGATGCTCAATTGGGATCAAAATGAAACTAGGGTTCATGGCAATTTGGGGGTTTTTGTTAACTTGGTATTTAAGAATTGAAACCTGTGTTCTACCGTGACCGAGAGCCCTGGTTCACTGGTTAGTCACATGCTCTAGCAACCTTGAGGTCCCGGGTTCGAACCCGGGCACCCTCAACTATTTTTTAAGGCTTTTTGGGCTTTAAAAAAATTATAGAAAATTTCTAAAAATTATAAAAATCAATCTTATAAACTTTGTTTATTTTAAAAGTTATCTAATGATTTTAAAATTATTTCTTTAAACACCTTAATAATTTTTATATAAAATATGATTAGCAAATGTTATAATTAGTTTATTTTTATAAAAATAAACTTTAAATAGTTAAAATCACTAAATTATTATTGGTTCAAATAATATCTATGTATTATGGTTTAAATCATGATTATCTCAATTAAATATAAAAGTTTTATATTTAAACCTTTTATGTATTATGGTTTATCATGATTAGCAAAGGTTGAGGCTGTGATGCAATGGAAATCACCAAAGACGCCATCCGAGATTCGTAGCTTCTTGGGATTGGCGGGCTATTATAGGAGATTTATTCAAGACTTTTCAAAGATAGCCTCACTTTTGACAAAATTGACTCGTAAGGACGTAAGGTTCGTGTGGGGTCGAGAATAGGAGGATGCTTTTGAGGAGTTGAAGACAAGACTAACACAAGCTCCTGTTTTGACATTGCCCGAGGGGAATGAAGACTTAGTGGTCTATTCAGATGCATCTTATTCTGGGCTAGGTTGCGTGTTGATGCAACGTGGAAGGGTAATAGCCTATGCATCTCGACAACTGAAGACCCACGAAGTCAACTATCCCACACACGATCTAGAATTAGCCGCGGTGGTTTTTGCGTTGAAGATTTGGCGACACTATCTATACGGGACGAAGTGCACCATCTTCACCGACCACAAAAGCTTGAAGTACTTCTTCGAGCAGAAGGACCTAAACATGAGGCAGAGGCGGTGGTTGGAGCTGATAAAAGATTATGATTGTGAGATCCATTACCACCTGGGCAAAGCCAATGTGGTGGCTGATGCCCTTAGCCGGAAGGAAAGGCCCGAGCCGATTCGGGTGAAGGCTTATCAGCTGATTATGACCTCTGACGTGATGATACAGGTTAAGGAGTTCCAAGACGAGGCTTTGAAAGAAGACCGTCTAACTCCGAAAGGATAAGAGGTCTAGTTACGGAATTGGGTGAGAACACTCTTGGTGTTAAGACCCGATTTGGGCGAATGTGGATTCCTCGATACGGGATCTACGTGAAAAGATCATGGATGAGGCCCATAAGACTCGATACTCCATTCATCCCGGTGCTACCAAAATGTACCACGATATGAAGAAGGACTACTGGTGGCCGGGTATGAAACGTGACGTAGTGGAGTACGTGAGTAAATGCCTAACTTGCTTACAAGTAAAGGCAGAACACCAGAAACCGTACGGGAAGATCCAGCCGTTGGATATACCCGAGTGGAAGTGGGAGCACATCACCATGGACTTCATTACGAAGCTACCACGTACCCCGAAAGGGTATGATGCCATATGGGTGATAGTTGACCGCTTGACAAAGAGTGCCCACTTCCTACCGATCCGCGAAACGTACTCATCTGAAAGATTGGCGGATCTGTTCATCAAAGAAATTGTAACTCGTCATGGTGTACCGGTGTCCATTGTGTCTGATCGTGACACCCGGTTTACCTCCAAGTTTTGGAGGAGATTTCATGATGCAATGGGGACGAGGCTACACATTAGTACAACATATCACCCTCAGACAGACGGTCAGTTGAGAGGACGATCCAAACACTCGAAGACATGCTTCGGGCGTGCGTGATCGATTTTGGAGGAAGTTGGGATGATCACTTGCCGTTAGCAGAATTCTCGTACAACAATAGCTATCATGCCAGTATTGGCATGCCACCCTACGAGATGCTATACGGTAGGAGATGTAGGACGCCCGTATGTTGGGGAGATATTGGGTAGAAAGAACTGGGAGGTGTTGAGGTGATTGAAGCAACGGCTGAGAAATTGGAAAAGATCAAAGCCTTCATGAAGGCGGCGAAAGATAGGCAAAAGTCGTATGCTGACAAGAGGCGAAGACCGATAGAGTTCAAGGTTGGTGACCGAGTCATGTTGAAGGTCTCGCCTTGGAAGGGAATCATTAGATTCAGGAAACGAGGTAAGCTAAGCCCGAGATACATAGGACCTTTCCGAATTGTCGCACGAGTAGGAGAGGTGGCCTATCGACTTGAGCTGCCAGATGAGTTAAGTGGAATTCATCCCACATTCCATGTATCTTATCTGAGAAAGTGCTTAGCTAATGAAGACATGGTTGTACCACTGGAGGACATCGAAGTGGATGAGAGGCTCAACTACGTGGAGCAACCAGTGGCAATCATTGATCGTAAAGAAAAGAGGATGAGGAATAAAGTGGTTCCTCTTATGCGTGTACAGTGGAAGCACAGGAAGGGATCCAAGTCTACGTGGGAGACCGAAGAAGAGATGAGACAACATTACCCACATCTGTTTGAGGAATAACAGGTTTCGGGGACGAAACCTATATAAGGGGGGTGGACTTGTAACACCCGTAAATTTTATTAAAAATGAACAAAGGAATAAAAGAAAAATAAAAAAGGGGGAAATGGAGGTCAACCCAAAGTTTAGGGGTCAAGGGTGTAAAAAGGGGCTAAGTTGGTGAAAAGTTGGTGAAAAGGTGGCATGGCCGCCCATTTCACCCTGCACAATATCTTCGTTCGATTTTTAGAGAGAGAAAGAAGACAGAAGCTTCGGGTTTGAGAAGGAAATTCAAGCAAAATTCGAATTCAAGGTAAGAATTCGTGAAATTTAGTTGTTCTTGGCTAACCTTAGCCTCGGTTATATGCTTACATGTGTTTGTATGTGTTCGAATGTGTGTTTAGAAAATTTCTGGGTGTTAGAACCGTTTGAAGAAGCTCGGGTGAGGAGTGTAAACTGGGAGAACCACAAAGGTGAGTTCTAGACCCCGTATTTCACATGTTTTACAAACTTTTGGGGCTGGAAATACATGTAAAAATGTTTTACACTTATTATGAATGTTGCCCGTATGTGCATGCGTATGTATGTTAGTGATTTATGTTATGATTCATGCTTAGTATTGTATGTACATGTTTAGAACTAAGTATTATGATGTTTGGGGACTGGGATATGAATTAGATACATGATTAGGCTGCTAATACGACTAATAAGACCAATAGTGGTCATATGTCTGAAACTTTGACTTAGAAAACCAGTACAAGGTGATATGTCTAATTAGTGCTTATACAACCCATGAAACTTGCCTTAGAAATATTTTAAGGGTTATATGTCTGAACAGTGGTCGTATGACCAGTAGAAATTTTCTAAGTATGGGGTTATATGTCTGAACAGTGGTCGTATGACCAGTAGAAATTTCCTAAGTATGGGGGATGATACGACCGAACAGTGGTCGTATGACCTGTAAAAATTTCCTAAGTATGGGGGATGATACGACCGAACAGTGGTCGTATGACCTGTAAAAATTTCCTAAGTCTGGGGATGATACGACTGAACAGTGGTCGTATGACTAGAAAATTTTCTAAGTTTAAGGTGAAACGACTGAGCAGGGCTCATACGACTGAGCAGGGCTCATACGACAGAATAGGGCTCATACGCCCAAACACTTAGAATTTTTACAGAAATTTTCTGGAAATCTGATTTACGGGGTTTTGACCAGAGTTGACTAGGGTTAATAAATGATGATGTTTTATGAATGTAATGATGATAATTGATTGACCCTTATTACTACTGATTTTATTATCAGTATTTATTATTGTTAACAATATTATTATTATTTTAATATTGTTAAGTATGTACTGGCATGACGAAGAATGACTAAGATTTAACGAAGAGCATAATCATTAATAAGTAAAATATTAATGATAATGAGAAATGGAACGTAAAGTGAAAGATAATGAAAGAGGAACATGATGAATGAATGCATGCATTAATAAATGAACGAATGAACGTAAGAAAGGCTTGCAAGCAAATGAATGGAGGTGCACACCCCTGGCAGGTGTTAGCTCAACTGTGATGCGGGTTAGCTACCCCGAAGGATGCACACAGGGTCAATCTTTGAGATTGATAATGAGGTGAGCAACTACGTGTTGCAACAGACTCGGTTAGCAGGCAAATCATGAGATTTGCCACTGAGGTGAGCAGCTGTGTGCTGCAACAGACTTGGCTAACATATTGATAATGAGGTGAGCAACTACGTGTTGCAACAGACTCGGTTAGCAGGCAAATCATGAGATTTGCCACTGAGGTGAGCAGCCGTGTGCTGCAACAGACTTGGCTAACATGTGATAGAATGAAAGATAAGTGGTGTGTGTACTTACCTCAGGTGACTGGATCAGCTTCGTGCACAATGTTCATGGTTGATCACCACAGGTCCAGCACCAGCTTCGTGCATAATGTTCGGGGTATTGTACATGTTACCAGAAGTAATGAAACGAATGTACGAAAGAACGTAATGTGAATGTATAAATGAAATGAACGAACGTACGAAAGAATGTAATGAACGTATGAATGAAAAAAAATGATCGTACGTATGCAATGAATGTATGAATGAAATGAATGTATGAACGTATGTAATGTATGAATGAATGAAAGTAAGATACGTACGAATGGAAGAACTAATATGAAAGAAAGAATACGAAAGAATATGAATGTAAACGATGAACGGCACACGAATGAAAGTTAATGAATGAACGACGAAGATAATAATAATATTATCTGTGTACGTACTTGTGTGACCGCATATAAGTAAAGAAAGGTTTTCCTTGAAATGAAAAGTAAAGTATTTTAATCTACAAAACTAGAACTCACTCAGCAACGCTGACTTTTATGTATTTCCAGTTGGCAGGTAACAGGTTGCTGAGGATGGCACACGGGATGGCTACACGGAGGGCAAGACTGACATCCATTTATGTTTTTGACGATACTGTTGTTTTGTAATTCATTCGACTAATTATTTTGTGACTAATGAACTAGAATGTATTGCTTAACAACAGCATTTTAAAATGAATGAAGGGTTTTGTCAACTTAATTCCGCTGCTTAATTTATTTATATATGTGTTTTATGCTGTGAATGACCAACTGTGAGGTGCCCGGGAACGGGGCCTTACATTGAAACCCTAATCCTCGTCAATTCGTTAAACTTAATATTAAACTTAATATTAAACTTAAACCTTGTAAACTTGAATATATATAAATTCTTAGGTACCTTGTGAGGGATTGCGTTGGAACGTTTATAATCATCATCCTTATACTTATTTGCCAAGTGAGTTTACAGCCCCACTTTTACTTTATAATCTTTTTGGGGGAGAGAAACATGCTGCTTTCATAAACGTTACATTACATTGGGTTTTTGTAATACCGCATATACATGATACTATGGTGTTATACTTTGCCCTTCGGACCGTTAATATGTAAATAGCGAGGTGATTGTTAGTAGATCTACTGGGATTGACATACCCCGCCCGGGCTAGTCGCGCTAGCTTGACTGGAGGTCAAACGGGTGAACGGTCAGCCTGTTTTACAGTGTTATGGCGGGGAAACCACAGCCGGGCCTACATTATTACTATTGATTACATGTCAGCTCGGTCGTGACTTCATACACATAGAGATTGCTATGGGCTAGCTACCCATTATATGCTTTGATTACTAAATCCGAAAATTTCATTACTGATACTTACTGTTTTCTGATAAACCTGTGAACTCACCAGTCTTGTACTGACTTTTGCATGTTTTCTCTCAGGTCGTTGATGTGGCACGTTTAGGAGCACAACATCTATTGTATATCATTTGCCATTCATTTTAAACTGATTTCATGGTTTGATTACATTTACATTATTTAAATTGGTTTGGGCGCGCGTTTGCGCATTTTAAACAATTGTTAAATGTTTTCTGATTTCGCTTCCGCAATACTTAAAGACAAATTGGTTTATTTCGTTTTATTAAGCAACTTATATGCTTTGTAACTATCGAGTCGTTTGGTGTAACTGATGCTTATCTGAGATCCTGGTTATGTCACACGCCTGACAGTAAAACCGCGTTCGTGGAAATTGAGGGTGTGACAGATTGGTATCAGAGCATTAGTTATAGCGAATTAAAATGAACTTTGCATCTCATTAGCATTGCATTTTAGACTATAGCTGGATTTGCATTGGTTACACACACATAGATTACTAAGCTGTGCTTACTTAATTTGGTTGCCTGAGAACTTTTGCTTTAACATATCCCTGTGAGCTTACGACTACAGGGATGGTGGCTCCAAGTTGCTGTGAGTCACGGGAGGGTTACTTATGAATTTTCTGAACCTTACTGATCCTTTCGTATACTTTGATTGATCGACCCTGATATAATACTTACATATTTGGTACTCGTATCGTTGATGACCACTGTACTTGACAAGATATGTTAGCCTGATAGGAGGAACCGGGGGTGATCATACAAAGCAAATTACCATTACGGGTGCACACGTAATTGTAATTTGTCGTGCATGCTAAGTCCGGTGAATTTGGTCTGGTGGAAACATTGTAGTCGGTATAAGTCATCGTTTCTGCACCGTGAGCAAGAAATTTTCGATTTTCATAGAACATCGTTTCTGCATCGTTTCTTACCTCGAATTCGGATGAAATACAAACCATGACATGTGTCCTAATCCCTCGGATTCGAACTGATCTTCTAGCTTGTCTGTTACTTTAAATTCTTGGACCTCTTTTCCTTTTCATTCCAAGACAAAGGGGTTATTTTCATGCGACTGATATCTTTGAATTTTAGTATCTGGTTTGATTCATTGTAGACATACTTACAATTTATTTAATCAGAAATTATTATTTGAACTTATTAGTTGTGTGTGTTAGATTTCTTTAACTACTTATACATAAATGAAGTTAAATATATTGGATATTTACTTATTTTTGTATGTTGTGATTCTAAAGAATGTCTGGAAGAGGACGTGGACGTGGAAGAGGTAACATAACTATGACGCCTGCAGAATTGGCGGCGTTAATCAATCAGAATGTTACCGCAGCGTTGGCAAGCCAACACCCTCCACGGCAGAACCCTATTGGACAACCGACTTGCACCTACAAGTCCTTTATGGACTGCAAGCCTAACCCGTTCAAGGGAACTGAGGGAGCAGTGGGACTGCTCCATTGGTTCGAAAAGCTGGAGTCGGTGTTTGAAATCTGCAATGCCCTGCTGAGAATAGGGTGAAATATGCTGCTGGCACAATGGATGGTGCTGCTCTGAGCTGGTGGAACACGCAAGTTCAGATGTTAGGTGTTGAAGCTGCAAATGCCACGATATGGGAAGAATTCAAGAACTTGCTGAAAGAGGAGTACTGTTCAAGAGATGAAGTACAAAAACTGGAAACCGAATTTTGGAACCTGAAGATGGTAGGTTCTGAAATCGAAGCCTACACAACTCGTTCTCACGAGTTGGCTACTCTATGCCCTACCATGATCAACCCGTCTTACAAACGGGTTGAGAGGTACATCAATGGGCTAGTTCCATAAATACAGAGCATGGTCACCACTGCTAGACCAGCTACCATACATGAGGCTATCCGACTGGCGTACAAGCTGACGGATCAGGCCATCGCACAGGGCAAGCTGCCCCGAGAGGTGCTGCATCGGGTTCCAATGAAAACAAGAGGAAATAGGAACCTTCTGCCAGTGGGAAGCAATCTTCATCCTCCACTCATCAGCAACAGCAATACAAGAAGTTCAACCAGTCACAGCAGTCTTAAGACATGGGAAATTCGGGCGGCTATCATGGAAATCTTCCAAAGTGCAACAAATGTAAGTTCCATCATACTGGGCAGTGCACAAGGAACATTTGTAAGAGGTGCAGAAAGTTTGGGCATGTTGCCAAGAATTGCAGGGTAAATCTCTCGGGATAGGCACCTCAACAGCAACAGAACTACAATCAGACTGGGTGTTATGAATGTGGACAATCCGGTCACTTTAAAAGGGAATGTCTGAAACTGAAAAGGAATGGTAACAATGGTGCTGCTGATAAGCCTAAAGACAACAACAATGGTGGTGGCGGTGGTAGAGGCAGAGCTTTCATCATGGATTCAGGTGAGGCTCGAAATGACCCTACTGCACTGTCTGGTAGATTCACTATTAATGGATGTTATGCCTCTATTCTATTTGACTCTGGTGCTGATAAGAGTTATGTGTCCACCAAGTTTAGTAAAGTACTAGGAATGATACCTACTGACTTGAGTTCTAAGTATGCCATAGAAATAGCTGATGGTAGGATGATAACGGCAACCCAAGTGCTTAGGAACTGTGAGCTAGGTTTGTCTGGTCTCACTTTCCACATAGACCTTATTCCGGTCACACTCGGTAGCTTCGATGTAGTAGTCGGAATGGATTGGTTATCCAAGAACAGAGCTGAGATCATTTGCAAGGAGAAGTTGATCAAGTTACCTATTTCGGATGATGAGATTCTTACAGTTGAAGGTGATAAAGTTGGTGCTGTGGTAGGAGTCATTTCACATTTGAAGGCTCAGAAATGCCTCAAGAAAGGGCACTTTGCCCTGTTGGCACTTGTTACTGAAACAAAGGTGGAGGAAAAACGTGTCGAAGATATTCCAGTAGTTAGAGACTTTCTAGAGGTATTCCCTAAAGACCTACCTGGCCTTCCTCCACACAGGCAGGTAGAATTTCAGATTGAGTTAGCACCTGGAGCAGCTCCGATCGCTCGGGCGCCGTACCGTCTGGCACCGAATGAACTACAAGAGTTGTCTAAGCAATTACAGGAATTGTTAGATAAGGGATTCATACGTCCCAACTCTTCACCATGGGGAGCTCCAGTGCTTTTCGTTAAAAAGAAAGATGGAACCTTCAGGATGTGTATTGACCACCGCGAACTGAACAAGGTGACAATCAAGAATAGGTATCCACTTCCACGCATTGATGACTTATTTGACCAGTTATAGGGATCAAGCTACTATTCCAAAATTGATTTGAGATCGGGTTATCATCAGTTGAGGGTTCTAGAGGAAGACATCTCCAAGACTGCGTTCTGGACTCGCTATGGGCACTACGAGTTCGCTGTAATGCCTTTTGGGCTGACCAATGCCCCAGCAGTTTTCATGGACCTCATGAACCGTGTCTGCAAGCCTTATTTGGATAATTTTGTCATTGTGTTCATTGATGACATACTGATCTACTCTCAGAATAAGGAAGATCATGAGGAGCATTTGAGGACAATTCTGGACTTACTGAGGAATGAACAGCTTTACGCGAAGTTCTCAAAATGCGACTTCTGGATGCGTGAAGTGCAATTCCTTGGGCATGTGGTGAATGAAAAGGGTATACATGTTGATCCTTTAAAGATTGAAGCAATCAAGGGTTGGCCGGCACCAAAGACGCCTACTGAGGTGCGACAATTCCTTGGTTTGGCAGGCTATTACCGGAGGTTTATCGAAGGATTTTCGAAATTGGCGCAACCTTTGACTGCCCTAACTCATAAGGGAACAATTTACAAGTGGGACAGCAAAGAGGTCACAACGTTTCAGGCGCTTAAAGACAAACTCTACAGTGCACCAATCCTAGCCTTACCAGAAGGAACTGATGACTTTGTTGTTTACTGTGATGCATCCATCCAGGGTTTAGGGTGTGTATTGATTCAACGTGACAAAGTCATAGCTTATGCATCTAGACAGCTCAGGGTGCATGAGAAGAACTACACAAAGCATGATCTGGAACTGGGAGCTGTAGTGTTTGCCTTGAAGATCTGGAGGCACTACTTATATGGAACCAAGTGCACGATCTATACAGATCATAAGAGCCTCTAGCACATATATGACCAGAAGGAACTGAATATGCGGCAACAACGGTGGTTAGAATTACTCAATGATTATGACTGTGCGATCAGGTACCATCCGGGTAAGGCTAATATGGTAGCCGATGCCCTTAGTCGTAAGGAAACCCTAAAGCCTCGTCGGGTGCGCGCATTGCAAATGACTATCCACTCTAACCTACCAGTGCAAATCAAAGCTACTCAATCTGAGGCCTTGAAGATGGAGAATCTGAAAGCAGAATCCATGCGAGGCATAGAGAAACGGTTGGAGATTAAAACTGATGGAATCCATTATTTTATGGAACGGATCTGGGTACCACAGTACGGGAATTTGCGAGAGCTGATAATGGATGAAGCTCATAAGTCACGTTACTCGATCCATCCAGGTTCAGACAAGATGTATCAGGACCTGAAAGAATTTTACTGGTGGCCGAAAATGAAAGCGGAGATAGCCACATACGTAAGTAGATGCCTAACTTGTTCCAAGGTTAAGGTAGAATACCAGAGACCATCCGGTTTACTCCAACAACCGGAAATTCCAGTGTGGAAATAGGAGCAAATCTCAATGGACTTCATCACGAAGTTACCTAAGACTCCCAGCGGATGCGATACCATTTGGGTTATAGTAGATTACTTAACGAAATCCGCACACTTTCTGGCAATCCGAGAGACTGATCGAATGGAGAAGCTGACATGTATCTATTTAAGGGAAATAGTCTCTTGGCATGGCGTGCCGATATCTATCATTTCTGATCGTGACGCTCGGTTCACTTCTCACTTCTGGCAATCATTACAATGATCATTGGGAACACGGCTGGATATGAGTACTGCGTATCACTCGTAGACCGATGGTCAAAGTGAGCGTACAATCCAGACACTGGAAGACATGTTGCGTGCCTGTGTGATCGATTTTGGTAGCAGCTGGGAAACTCATTTACCATTGGTTGAGTTCTCCTATAATAACAGTTATCACACCTCGATCAAGGCAGCTCCATTTGAGGCACTGTATGGACGTAAGTGCCGATCACCTATCTGTTGGGCAGAAGTAGGAGAAAGCCAACTTACAGGACCTGAACTTGTGCACGAAACGACTGAGAAGATCGTGCAAATTCGTAACCGTATGGCAGCAGCACATGATCGACAAAAGAGTTACGCCGACAAGCGTCGTAAGCCATTGGAGTTTCAGATTGGTGATAAAGTACTGTTGAAAGTCTCACCCTGGAAAGGTGTAATACGCTTTGGAAAGCGGGGAAAACTAAACCCTAGGTACGTGGGACCGTTTGAGATTGTCAAACGGGTTAGCCCCGTAGCCTATCAGTTGAACCTACCTAAAGAACTCAGTGGAGTACATGATGTGTTCCATGTATCAAACCTGAGGAAATACCTTGCAGACGAGACTCTCGTCGTTCCGTTAGACGAGGCACATGTTGACGAACAACTACGTTTCATCGAGAAACCAGTGGGAGTTATGGACCGAGAGGTCAAGACACTCAAACACAGTCGTATCCCCATTGTCAAAGTCCGATGGGAATCTAAACGTGGCCCAGAGTTCACCTGGGAATGTGAGGACCAAATGAAATCCAAGTACCCTCATCTTTTCGTTTCAGCCTCCTCGTGATTAAAATTTCGGGACGAAATTTCCTAAAGCAGGGGAGACTGTAACATCTCGTATTTTCGTTAAATAAAAGTTAACCTTGTTAAATTCTTATAAGGTCTATTCACGGCTTTTATGAAAAGTTAATTTTATAAACAATTAAGTTTAATACGTTGATGTTATTCCAATAAATAATAATAATAATATATAATAATAATAATAATAATAATAATAATAATAATAATAATAATAATAATAATAATAATAATAATAATAATAATAATAATAATAATCATAAATCATAATAATAATAATATTGCTATAAAATTTGTAAGAATTATTAAGAAAATAAACATGTATAAAAATTTGATTTAAAAGTCTAGGGGGTTATAATGCAAATATGAAAACTTCAAAAGAAACTTTAAGCATAAAATAACAAAACTCTAAACTACAGGGACCAAATGTGAAATTTTGTTTTAAAACCCAGCCCCCCACCCGTCGACCCTTCTTCCCCTCCGGCCACATTCCGGCCACCCTCCGGCGAGCCACAACACCCCAAATCGCACGATTCCAACTCGATTAAACACTCCCAACAGTAACACGTGGAAGATTCGAACCTATGCCCGCTACAATTTGAAAATTAGAGTCGATTAGTGCGATCTAGAACCGACCCAACCACCCCACTTTCGGCCGAGAATCCTGGCCACGATCAGAGCACTAAAACGCTATAATAATCAAATTAAACGCACTCACACTATCATTTAAATGTTTCTAATCTATTACAACTCACAAATCCATCTGAAACGAACTCAATTGTGTTCCTTCGATCCTTTCTTCTTCGCGGACCTGCAACTGATCGAACACCACCATTCGAGCTTCAAAACCTAAAATTGTTAGAGGGCTTTTTGCTCACTAAGATCATTGGAAGCTTTCTGTACAAGGAATTCGATTATTACCATCGTTTGCACCCTGAGCCAATTCCTCCCCTGTCGCGACTTGTTCATCTATTGTTCTTGATAAACCGTGAATCAAACCTGGTAATTAAACATGTCTAACTACTCGTTTTTACTTGGGGATCAAAAGCCCCAAGATCAATTTCGTTTACATTGTTGATTTGATGCTCAATTGGGATCAAAACGAAACTAGGGTTCATGGCAATTTGGGGGTTTTTGTTAACTTGGTATTTAAGAATTGAAACCTGTGTTCTACCGCGGCCGAGAGCCCTGGTTCACTGGTTAGTCACATGCTCTAGCAACCTTGAGGTCCCGGGTTCGAACCGGGCACCCTCAACTATTTTTTTAAGGCTTTTTGGGCTTTAAAAAAATTATAGAAAATTTCTAAAAATTATAAAAATCAATCTTATAAACTTTATTTATTTTAAAAGTTATCTAATGGTTTTCTAGTTAAATTATTTCTTTAAAAACCTTAATAATTTTTATATAAAATATGATTAACAAATGTTATAATTAGTTTATTTTTATGAAAATAAACTTTAAATAGTTAAAATCATTAAATTATTATTGGTTCAAATAATATCTATGTATTATGGTTTAAATCATGATTATCTCAATTAAATATAAAAGTTTTATATTTAAACCTTACAAATTACTACAAATGTGTTCGTTCACATTTTTATATAAAATATAGTATACCTCTTTCCATTTCAAGAAAATATAATTGAGTCCATTTGTTAAATTCAAATATTTAACAAAGCCCCAAATTCCACTTGAAACCCTAATCCTCGTCAATTCGTTAAACTTAATATTAAACTTAAACCTTGTAAACTTAAATATATATATAAATTCTTAGGTACCTTGTGAGGGATTGCGTTGGAACGTTTATAATCATCATCCTTACACTTATTTTCCAAGTGAGTTTACAGCCCCACTTTTACTTTATACTCTTTTTGGGGGAGAGAAACATGCTGCTTTCATAAACGTTACATTACATTGGGTTTTTGTAATACCGCATATACATGATACTATGGTGTTATACTTTGCCCTTCGGACCGTTAATATGCAAATAGCGAGGTGATTGTTAGTAGATCTACTGGGATTGACATACCCCGCTGGGCTAGTCGCGCTAGCTTGACTGGAGGTCAAACAGGTGAACGGTCAACCTGTTTTACAGTGTTGTGGTGGGGAAACCACAGCCGGGCCTACATTATTACTATTTATTACATGTCAGCTCGGTCGCGACTTCATACACATAGTGATTGCTATGGGCTAGCTACCCATTATATGCTTTTATTACTAAATCCGGGAATTTCATTACTGATACTTACTGTTTTCTGATAAACCTGTGAACTCACCAGTCTTGTACTGACTTTGTATATTTTCTCTCAGGTCGTTGATGTGGCACGTTTAGGAGCACAACATCTATTGCATATCATTTGGCATTCATTTTTAAACTGATTTCATGGTTTAATTACATTTACATTATTTAAATTGGTTTGGGCGCGTGTTTGCGCATTTTAAACAATTGTTAAATGTTTTTTGATTTCGCTTCCGTAATACTTAAAGACAAATTGGTTTATTTTTTTATTAAGCAACTTATATGTTTTGTAACTATCGAGTTGTTTGGTGTAACTGATGCTTATCTGAGATCCTGGTTATGTCACATGCCTGATGGTAAAACCCCGTTCGTGGAAATTGAGGGTGTGACATAATACAATTGGATTCTGTTCTTACTTTAGTTTATTATTTATTATTGTTTCAAATGATAAATAATAAATTGATTTTGATCCTAACGTTACCTTTTAAAATATTGATTAGGTTAAAATATTATTTAACTTTGTTGGATCTAGATAGTATAGGTCTAGATCATTTTGTATAGGCTTAGAACTTTAATCAAGTCTTGTAATTAATAATTGTAACTGTCAATTATATATATATATATATGTGCATTGAATCTATAGGTTGTGATTGGTGACAGGCAAAATCAATATACTTGGTAGGATTCCTGAAATTGACCAAGTGTAAGAAACATCTACGGATGAACATCATTGTTAATCCGTAGATACGTTTCTTACAAGACCACGTGAATTCCTGCGGATGATCAAGGATTGCATGAAGTGAAGACTTCTACGGAAGACAGAGTTCCTACAGAACAACACTTCTACGGAAGACCAAGACATCTACGGAAGAGCAAAACTCCTGCGGAAGACAAGGCTCCTACGGAAGTTCAGAACACTTGTATGATTACAATATCAACAAGTCAAACAAGTCAACCAATCAATATCAAATCCCAAGAGATCCGGTGTTTCCTTAACTGACTCAAACCGTCTATAAATATGAGTCCTAGGTTTCACGTCTCGGGGAACACAATCAAGCAATATTACGGCTGTCAAGCATCACATAATCGTGAAACCCTAGCCGCCGCCACATCAACAACAACATTAATTCGATTCACAGAAATCATTGTTCATAGTTATTCATAATTATTCTTTTGTAATCATTACTTGATAATTAATGAAATACTTTTGAATAATTATTTCCTTCGCATTTACTGTATTTTTGTGTTTGTGTTCTTCAATAATCATTAACACAATTAAACGTCAATTAATGATAATTCCGCGATCATTGATTTGATTTTATTTTAATACTGATAATTCCTGAATTGAGATCCTTGGATTCACAGGTGGTATCAGAGCCAAGTGCTCATTGATTTAGAACAATTGATCTATCAGTATTAAAATTGTTTAATTGTCTTTTAAACAATTAATTCTACGACTTATCATTCGGCAAGCATTCTCTCATTGTTTAATTGATTTAGATCTATATTCAAATTAATTGAATACTAGATCTGAGTCTTTGATTGATTTGTCTAATTCAACATTCAAAGCTTTGTTTCATAACTCTCAATTAAATATGAGTACTTTTGGTGGATCGTATCAACCACCGAAGTTGGAAACAAAAGCTGATTTCAAGTCCTGGAAAATCAAGTTCAGGAATCATGTGAACTACACAGATTCTGACTTGTGGGAGTCCATCACTGAAGGTCCTTATATTCCACCCACTCTTGGGCCGGATTATAATGACAAGAATCAGCCTATCAGCACAAAAGACTTGTCACCTGATGATGTCAAGAAGGTTAAAGTCGATATTAAAGCATATAGTTTGCTTAGTATGGCTTTGCCAGAAGGGATATTAATCAGGTATGAGAACTATAAAACAGCAAACTCCTTGTGGAAGATACTCCACACTCTCTGTGAAGGGAGTGATGAGATCAGAAGCATCAGGAAAGACACCCTCAGATCACAATATGAAACCTTTCATCATATTGAGGGTGAATCAATTCCTCAACAACTCCATAGATTTATGCAACTCGTTACTGAGATGAACATCTTGGAGTTGAAGTATACTACTGAGGAACTCAACAAGAAAATGCTCCACACTTTGCCTGAAAGTTGGAAGCAGACTGTGTCCATGTTCAAGAACACCATAGATCTTAAGACAACTCGTCTAGATACTCTGGTTGCTAAAGTAGAAGTTCTTGAAATGGATGAACAATCAAGAAACAAGAGTGTGAGAACACATGTCTCACCTTATCACTTCAAAGAAACCAAAAATGCTGGAAGTGCATTTATCTCAAATCATGATGGTGATAACTCTTGTACTTTGAGTGATGATGAAGAGGAAGCTAGTTTTTATGCCTCCAAACCCTCTAAGAAATCATCTCAAAGTAAGAACCAAAAGGAAAAAAGGAAGATCTGCTGAGAAAATTGATACAACTACAGCAACTGCAAAATCTTCTCAACAAAACAATCAATCAGAACCAATTACTGTGATATTGGATTCTGAAGAACAAAAAGCAGCCTTTGCAGCTTTTAGTTCTAGCTTTCAAGCATATCTGGGAAGCTCACTAACATCAGCAAACATTTGCCAACAAGACTTGGAAGAACTACCTCCTGATGTAGTGGAAGAGATGGATCTACAATGGCAGATGGCAATGATTGCTTACAGAGCTAAGCAATATCTGAGGAGAAACAAGAATCTAGCTGCAGCTAGTAAAACATCAAAGATTGGTGTTGACAAGTCCAAAGTCAGATGCTTCAAGTGCAATCTCTATGGACACTTCTCTAGAGAATGCAATCAATAATCATCTCAGCAGCATCAGCAGCAACAGCATCAGCAGCAATAGCATCAGCATCCGCAGTATTAGCATCAGCAACAAACCTCTCAAAAATCTCTGCTCAGACAACCTCAGCTGACAAATACATACCCACCAGCCACAAATGAATCAGCAGGTCCGAGTAATTCAAAGGAGTCTGGTCTGATCATACTTCAAGATGGAACATGTGACTGGAGTATGTATGAGAAGGAAGTCCTAGAAGAGAATCAAGCATTAAAGGCTCATATGGAAAACAAAGTCCCTCCAATGGCCAGAGAGGTAAGAGACAGGTTATGTTCATCATCATGTGTTGAGGAAGTTGAACGTTATAGAGTCCATGCTCAACAATTGGCTGATAAAGTAAAGGAAACAATGATTTTAAATGAATCACATTTAAGAGAACATAAATTATATCAAATCAAAATTAGTTCTTTGCAAAAGGATTTAGAAAAATATGTTTCTGAAAATTACAGTCTCAAAGCCCAAGTTGAGCATCTGACCACTTCCTTAACCAAATCCATGGATGATCATGCATCAACTGAAGCGAAACTTCAGAAGTTTCAAATATCATCTCAGCAATATGAGAAGTTGTTAAACTCTCATATTGAATCAAAAAATAGGTATGGATTGGGTTATAATGCTGTTGCACCACCTATAAATGATAATTACATAACTCTACCTAAAACAATGACAAACACATTGTCAAACCATTTTGTGCCAAGCACCAAAATTGACATAAAAACAAGTCAAATAAACATTATCAATGAAGCTGAGGTGAGTGAAACTGAATCTTCTAAATCAGAATCACCAAAACATAATGACTCAGATTTTGATTATGATAAATGTGATGACTTGGATGATTCTGATGAACATGACATTGATCAACTGAACATTGGTAAGAATGTTCAAGTTGAAACTGGTCTTCCAAAAGTTCTTGAAGAATCAAAGCTGCAGTATCCTCCAAAGCAACGAAACATGCTGAAGACTATCTGCAAGAGGATTGCTGAACTAAATGAAGGAATTCAAGAACTGAATTTTCACAAAAGTTCAACAAAGGAAGTTGCTGACTGCGAATCAAGTAAGGAGGTACCTTTATCACATTCAGATAAAGGTAAGAAGTAACAAACTTCAACCAAGCACAAGAAACATTCAAGTGTTGAAGATCTACGGAAGGCAAAATCTGAAGAATCCGTAGAACATCTGCGGAAGGCAAAATCAGCTAAGTCCGTAGAACATATGCGGAAGGAAAAAACTGCTGAATCCGTAGAGAAGTCGCGGAAGAGTAAAGCCGAATCTCCGGATGAGGTCAAAAGGACTGCCAACAAACAACAAAAAGTAGTCGAAGGTAAACAAGTATCAGCTGATGATGCTCCTAGCAAAAGCAAGAAGAAATCAAGTGATCCATCAGGAAAGGAGTTGAAGCCCAACAAGCTGAACAAGAAAAAGAAGTCTGAATCTGAAGACACTTCAGAAGATAAATATTGCAAATGGTGTGATATGAAGAATCACAATACAGATGACTGCTACTTCAGCAGCTACTGTTCCATATGTAATATGAATAATCATATGACTTCTGATTGCTACTTTAACAAACATTGTGCAATTTGCAACAAAAATAATCATTCAACTCAGGAATGTTATTTCAATAAGAAGAACAAGAAAAAGAGCACAAAGAAGTCACTTGATGAATCATCTGAATCAGATTCTCAATCTTCAGAAAGTGTCAAAGAATCAAAGCTGAAGAAAGAAAAACAAAAATCAAAGCAAAAATCCTCTGCTGCGGATAAGCCTTTGAAGAAAGCACCAATTCAGTCTAAAACACCTCACAAAAAGGTGGATCTGTCAGATAAGAAGACTGAAGTGATTGATGGTTTCTTTGATAATTTTGAAAAAGGAACTCCTGTGCCTCAATCAAAGTTGAAAGATGAAGTAACTTTCAGAAATTCAGGGGCATCCTCAAAGTCAAATTATCAACCAAAATAAGATAAGTTGAAGAAAGAATCAGATGAGCAAGAAGACATCCAAAATCTGATCATCTTCAACAGAATCATCCTCACCACCATCAAATAAAAAAGAATCAACTAATACTGAAACTTCAAGATTAATTCATAAAGGAGTGACTATAGTCGATACATCTGGCAAACCCAAGACAATTAAAGCTTGGGTTGTCAATTCTAATTGATTTCTTTTTCTGTGCAGGAACAATCATGGAGAGCTGACAACAAGTGGTATGTTGACAGTGGTTGTTCCAGACATATGACAGGAAACTGTTCTCTTCTCCATGACTTCAAACATAAACATGCCTCTTATGTGGCATTTGGTGGGGATAAGAAGGGAGGTAAAATAGTTGGTGAAGGAATGGTAACAAATGGTGTGTTAACATTTGAAAAAGTGAATTACTGTGAAAATTTGCAGTACAATTTACTTAGTGTATCTCAAATTTGTGATCAAAATTACACAACACTATTTGATAACACTAATTGTTACATTCTTAAGCCAGGTTTTGCAGTTCCAGCAGACTGGATCCTTCTTAAAGCATCAAGAAAAGGAAACACATATGTTTTGGATATGAACAACACATCACTCACAAGCCATGAGACATGCCTGCTATCTAAATCTTCAGAAGATGAATCACAATTGTGGCATAGAAGGCTTGTTTATTCCAACCTGAAAAACATGAATAAATTGGTGAAAAATGACTTGGTCATTGGATTACCAAAGAAAGAATTTCATTGTTCAAATCATTGCTCTTCATGTTACAAAGGAAAACAACATAGAGTATCATAAATCCAAATTAATCAATACTAACACTACACCACTCAAATTGCTTCACATGGACCTTTTGGTCCAACCAATGTGATGAGCATTGGAACAAGGCAATATTGCTTGGTGATAGTAGATGATTTCACTAGATTCACATAGGTCTTTTTCTTAAAGCAAAAGAGTGAAACATCTGAAACATTAATGGACTCTGTGATCAAGATTGAGAATCAACTTGATTTAAAAGTTAAAATTTTCAGGAGTGATAATGGGACTGAATTTGTTAATGCTGATCTGGATTCTTTTTGCAGGAATAAAGGGATAGCAAGGCAATTCAGCGCACCAAGAACTCCATAACAAAATGGAGTGGCTGAAAGAAGAAATAAAACTCTTATAGAAGCAGCCAGAACAATGCTAGCTGACTCTCAGTTGCCCATCACATTCTGGGCAGAAGCTGTAAATACAGCATGCAATGTTCAAAATAGGACTTTAATTGTCAAAGAACATAATAAAAATCCTTATGAGCTCTTATAGCTGATCCACCAAGGGCACAACCTTCAACTGGACCACAGCAAGAATCAAGTCAGCTGCATGAAAATACATCCGGAGAAGCAAATTCTTCATCCCCAGCTCATGTAAATACATCCGCAGATGCTCCATCATCCGTATATGTAAATACTACTTCAACCACTGATCCTAGGGATGGAGAGGATGTGGTGAATAAACAAAACTTGCCAGCTGACCAACATTGTTCATCCGTAGATTGTGCTGTAACTCATACGGAAGTACAAAATGACTCCGTAGATGTTACTGTTACCCCTGCGGACGAACAAAATGCTTCTGTAGAACTTCCTGTGGAAGAACATACAGCAACTGAAGCTCAAGAACCATATGATTACTTTATAGGTTCAACATCACAACTGAATCCATCTGCTTCAATAGGTTTCTCAAACTTAGAGTCAACAATCCCAGTTGATGCTATTTCAACAAGCAGAATTCATAAGTCTCATCCATCAGATAACATCATAGGAGACCTGAATGCAAGAACTACAAGAAGCAAAGGAGGAGTGGCAAATATTTGCTTGTTCACCTGCTTCTTGTCTCAGACAGTTCCTGCAAACATTACAACTGCTCTAAAGGACAACAGCTGGATTGAGGCTATGCAAGAAGAACTACAACAATTCAGAAAACAAAAGGTGTGGAACCTTGTAGACTTGCCTCAAGGTCAGCATCCAATTGGAACAAGGTGGCTCTTCAAAAGCAAGTTGCATGACAGGGGTATAATAGTGAGAAACAAAGCAAGACTTATAGCTCAAGGATATACTCAAGAAGAAGGAATAGACTATGATGAAGTTTTTGCACCAATTGCAAGAATTGAAGCTATGAGAGTCTTTCTAGCTTATGCTTCATTCAAGAAGTTCACAGTGTATCAAATGGATGTGAAGTGTGCTTTCCTTTATGGGAAAATTGATGAAGAAGTATATGTGGCTCAACCCCCTGGATTTGAGGATCCTGACTATCCACATAGAGTATACAAGCTTGACAAAGCTTTGTATGGTCTTTATCAGGCACCAAGGAAGTGGTATGACACATTATCCTCCTTCTTGCTGAAGAATGGCTACAAAAGAGGAAACATTGATCAGACACTCTTCCTCAAACAAGAACATTAAGATCTGTTGGTGGTTCAAATATATGTAGATGACATCATATTTGGATCAACTAACAAGAAACTGTGTCAAAGCTTTGAAGAATTAATGAAATCTGAATTTAAGATGAGCTCCATGGGAGAATTGACATTCTTCCTTGGCTTACAAGTTCATCAGAAAACAGATGACATTTTCATCAATCAAGAAAAGTACATTCATCAAATTCTGAAGAAGTACAATCTTGCTGATATATCTTCATGCAAGACACCTGCCTCAACAATAAACAAGATTGTGCCTGACCCTGCTGGAAAATCAGTAGATCAAAGATTCTATAGATCAATGATCGAATCCTTAATGTATTTAACTGCCAGTAGGCCTGACATAATGTTTGCTGTGTGTGTTTGTGCCAGGTATCAATCAGACCCAAAGGAGTCCCATCTGAATGCTGTGAAGAGAATATTCAGATATCTAAAAGGCAAACCAGCTCTAGGACTATGGTGTCCAAAAGATGGAGATTTCAGTCTTTACTCATATTCAGATAGTGATTATGGAGTGTTGGAGCATATATAGTCATATATAGTGTGTCCGTCGCTTGACGAATAGTCTAGGTTTAATGTTATACACCTTGTAAACACATGAAACTGGGTCATTCGCAGGAGCATATGCGAATGAGACTCAGTCGTACGACTGAGCCATGCTAATGGACCAGTCGTGCGACTGAGAGATGCGATTGGGGCATTCGTAAGACTGAACCATAAGAATGGCCCAGTCATACAATGAACCATACGCATGGTCCAGTCGTACGATTGAACCATACGCATGGTCCAATCGCACGAATGGGCCCAGTCGCATCTAATATGGGCCGAAGCCTATATATACCAGTTTCATTGTGTAGAAACCTAGGGGTTTTTGATAGTGTGCCCGGTGCCCAGGCGCTGTCGGATGAGAGGGGAGATCATGCTCGATCTCCTCTTGCCAAAAGTCTTGATTCTTAAGTTGTAACGAGCTTAAAATCGTTATGTTTATCAATAAAATCATTCGATTATTTTTCGTACTTTTATTTATCTTTTGGTTTTTATCCTTCCGTCAAGAACATGCTCGGATGTTTACCGATCCAGTGATTTCACAATTGGTATCAGAGCCGGTTACTGCTGGAATGATCTAACAATCATTCTAGCAACCCGAGCTCTTGATTTCTGGATCAAAGTTCAGATCTTGACGTTAAACCCACTTCGTGTTCTTCGTGTTTTACTCAGATCTGAGTACGTGTGGTGTTTCTATGTTAAAATCAAATTTGAAACCACGTTCCTATCACCCTTGCAAATCTGATGATGTCTATCTTGATTCGGTTCACGTAAAATTCGTCAGATTAGGGTTTTGGGCAGCCCTGGCGGCTGCAGATCTGAAATTCTACGTGCAGACCTGTTCATGCGACTGGGCCATGCGAATAGACCATTCATATGACTGGACCATGCGAATGAACCATTCGTATGACTGGACCATGCTAATGGACCATTCGTGCGACTGGACCAGTCCTATGTTCAATCGTGCCACTGGACCAGTCGTATGTTCAATCGCCCGAATGAGCCATCTGCATTGACTCATCCGCATTTGTTCCAGACCAAAAAAAAGAGTCTGGAACAGCTTCTTGCATGAATTTTTCCCTAAACCATTTTTATCAGTCGGGAAGCCTTCTGAAAATGTTTGGTAAAATAAATTTGTTTTTGGGAAAATTTTCGGGTCATGTATAGTTCGTCTTCGGGTCAATAGTGAAGATTTCCTGGAGAGTCTATGCAAGAGTTGAGGATGAGCAAAGGACATTCACCCTGAGGTTCTTATGTCAAACAAGTTCGATGGATACCCCATTATTCGTTGGACTTCCAGAATAGGTGGATGTGGATAGAACATGAAAGAGAGAAGAGAAGATGTCAGCAGTCAGTGCTGATTTTGTGGGGTAGTCAGGAGCATCTGACTATTTATGGGCCAATCAAGTTATATTTATCCGCACAGAGAGGATTCTCAGTCTTAGGGGGAATCCATGTATAGAGAGATTGAAGACGCAATCAGAAAGTGATGATGTGAGCAGGTTTCTGATGATGAATCTACGTGCATGCTGACTTGTTTGATATTGTCAGCTGTGGATTGGAACCTTCAACCTTTTGCCCAATACACCGTATGAAGACGCCAGGAAAGCACAATGTTTATATATTGGGATATGCTGAATGTGAGGGGGAATTTCTATAGTTGTTAATGTTAATCAGGTTAGACTGTGTGAAGATTGAAGCAATGGAAAACTGTTCATGTCGTTATCTGGAAAAATCAGTCATTTGGGGAATTTTACTGCTATGATGGTGTTCTGCAAAGTAAACGAAAGCTATTGTGCCTAAATTCATTTTCAGGGATATTGTAGTAACCTAACGGATCGGCAATGTTGGCTAATATGGTTGTTCATTTGATTCTATTGGAAACCAGAGCAAAGATTGACTGAAGATTGTAAGAGGTGTTATCTACTATTCGCAAGCAACGTCCAAGGGGCAATTTGTTGGAGCATATATAGTCATATATAGTGTGTCCGTCGCTTGACGAATAGTCTAAGCTTAATGTTATACACCTTGTAAACAAATGAAACTGGGTCATTCGCAGGAGCATATGCGAATGAGACTCGGTCGTACGACTGAGCCATGCTAATGGACCAGTCGTGCGACTGAGAGAGGCGATTGGGGCATTCATAAGACTGAACCATAAGAATGGTCCAGTCGTACGATTGAACCATACGCATGGTCCAGTCGTACGATTGAACCATACGCATGGTCCAATCACACGAATGGGCCCAGTCGCATCTAATATGGGCCGAAGCCTATATATACCAGTTTCATTGTGTAGAAACCTAGGGGTTTTTGATAGTGTGCCCGGCGCCCAGGCGCTGCCGGATGAGAGGGGAGATCATGCTCGATCTCCCCTTGCCAAAAGTCTTGATACTTAAGTTGTAACGAGCTTAAAATCATTATGTTTTATCAATAAAATCATTCGATTATTGTTCGTACTTTTGTTTATCTTTTGGTTTTTATCCTTCCGTCAAGAACATGCTCGGATGTTTACCGATCCAGTGATTTCACATGGAGGATGCAACAACAACAGAAAATCCACAACTGGCGGATGCCAATTTCTGGGACCAAGACTTGTTTCACGGCAGTGCAAAAAGCAAACTAATGTATCTGTGTCCACAGCTGAAGCTGAGTACATAGCTGCTTCAGCTGGTTGCTCTCAAGTATGTAAGGCCCATTTTCCCAGGGAACCTCACAGTTGGTCATTCACAGCAAAACATAGATTTAAAGCAATCATTTACTCATATATGTATAAATATATATTGCAGCGGAAAGATACGGTAATTTCAATTCATTACAATATAGTTAAATTAAAACATAAACATCATCTTTAACTATCAAAACTATTTAAAGTCCTCTTGTATACTCCTCCATCAGGGATGCCAGTATTTAGATGCCAAGAAGCTTCAGTCCCATGCTCCCATCCCATAAGCCCTAACTCTCACCTGTCAACTGATATGCATAGAAAAGTCAGCTTCGCTGAGTGAATTCTAGGTTTACTTTGTTAAATAACTTTTGTAAAAGGTATTAGCTTTAACAGTTGAAAATAATTACCATCTATCAGAACATCAATACACACGGGCTATCACTTTATTGATACTTTATCATTTCTTGTTAATTATTACTCTTCTTTATCCGTCAATTCTCTGTCACTATCGGTGCCTATGATAAACACAGGACTTTACTGACATGCCCATCCAGGCCTTACTGTCGTACCCAAACAGGCCATTATTGTCATGCCAATCCAGGCCTTACTGACCTGCCTGTTCGAGCATTTACTTTATCAGGGTGAGGGCATAACGAATGCAACCCTCCTTTATCAATTGCTTGCAAGGCTTTACTTTATCAAGGTACACGTTATGGGCCTAATAACCTTTCTTTACGTTTCACTTTCATGTTTAAGTTATACATAATATAACACAACACATTACAAGACAATTCATCGCTATAAAGGTCATATCACAATAAGGAAAGCACGTTATCAATTCCTTAGAAAACCCCATTTCCCATATAAGATAGCGTATAAAACTTTACTTTAAAAGAACAGATCTTAAAGGTGTGTATTTTAGTATGCATATCGCCCCAAAACATTGAAAACATGTATAAAATAGGGGATCTAGAACTACTCTAAGTACATCTTTAACTGCCTAAGTACATCTTTAACTGCCTTTGTGATCAAGTGAAACTACAGAGGAGTGACAAGATCTATATGTTCCCAAGATTCATGCAACTGATCATCAATGCTGAACTCCCAAGGATTGCAAGGGAAGGGGAAGTGTTTGTACAAGCCCACCTAGGAAGATCAATACTAAACAAAATCAGTGGCAAGTACCAGGGTGAAGACATGCCCATGTTTGCACATGTTGTGGATGATCAGGCCGACATACCACAAGAGTTGATATGGATAGATGAAGAAGCAGAGACATCTGCTGAATCTGTACAAGCATCACACTCACCAAGGCAAACACCTACTCACCAACATCAATCACCCAGCCAAGCACCCCTCACCAACCTCAATCACCAGCTAACATAAACACCCAACCAATCTCACCCATTCATCAACATGTCTCCCCGCAACAAATATCATCATCATCAACCAACACCCAGCCTATCTCACCATTGCAACAAGAATCATAATCTCCTTCTCATCCATCCTCAAACAACACACAACCACTTTCACCAATCCAACTTGAATCTCCTCCTCATCCACTCCCTGAGACACCAAAGCAACCATCTCCTGAAAGTGCAAACACTGAACCTGTAGACATAACTGAGTCTCTAAACTCTGTTCACACAAGGGAGACTGAGTTGATGTCCCAAACCAGCACTGTTCCTGTGTCACCTACATATTCTGAGGATCAAGCTGTGTCTGATCACACTGCACCAGTTTCACCAGTTGAAGCTCAGCTACAAGTGAATTTGCAACAGATTGAACTTCAGGAAGAACAAAAGACTGAGGTGGATGTGATTGCCTATCATAAGGATGATCTGAGTGATGATGACATCCCTGTGAGCAAAAGCTATTTGGTTGCTGAGTACAACAAGTTGGTACTCAAATCAAACAAGAGAAAACAAAGAATACAGGAGATGAAAGGCATCATTAAAGAAAAGGATGAAGAGTTGATAAAGCAAGAAGCCAGATTGAAAAGGCTTAGAGAGGATGCCAAAAGAAAAAATGAAGTAATTGATGCACTTCTTCAAAATGAACAAGAGTTGCAAGCATCATTGAGAATTGAGAAAAGTGCAAAAGCTCAACTGATCAAAGAGAAAGATGAAGAGATAAATCAATTGAAAATGAAGAATTCTGCTCTGGAATCAAGGGAGGCCCCAAGTATTGAACAATCTAAACAATCAACTGAAGCTTCAAAGAAACTGATTTTGTATTCAAGAAAAAGACAATACTTGGGCTCTATCAAGAAGAAAATTGAAGAAGAAGCTTGCCCAAAAAGGCAAAAGCTCACATCTCCTGAACATACACCTTCAGTAGATTTATCTACTGTGAAGGTATCATCCAGTGATGCTGGTGAAAGTGATGAAGAATAGAAGGAGCTAACAAAGATGGAGTCACCAACTGATAAAAAAGAATCAATGGCCGATGACCTTCTAAGCACTAAAGATATTATGGAAGAGAGGCCTGAATCAAGTATGTTCATGACCCTCATCAACCATGGCTTCCCATATGACATGGTTGAGAGGATGAACTTAACTGAAATGAAGAATCTTCTGAAAGAATTTGAGCTTGCAAGATTCATACTCCCAAACTGTGATTATAAAGCTTTCACAGTCTTTCAATCAGTTGAGAAGATCAAGAAAGAGTTGGGCCATTGTGACACAACCAAACTAAGCAAGTACAATATGACCTGCTGGTTACAAGGCCACAACTACAAATCACATGAGCTGAAAGGAAGATCAACTAGTAAACTGCGGAGGATGATGGAGCATGTCATGGCAGTGGAACTAGAAACTGGTGTCAAATTCAGAACTGCAGCTCCACATCCATCCCATGAACAATTGTAAGGCCCACCTTTCTCAGGGGACCTCACAGTTGGTCATTCACAGCATAACATTGATTTAAAGAAATCATTTACTCATATATGTATAGATATATATATATATATTGCAGCGGAAAATACTGTAATTTCAATTCATTACAAATAAAATATAAACATTGTCTTTAATCCTCAAAACTATTTAAGAGTCCTTTGTTTAGCTTTTCTTCTTCAGGGAAGCCAGTCTTCTAGTGCCAAGAAGCTTCAGTCCCATGCCTCTATTCTATGGCTCTAACTCTTACCTGTCAACTGATATGCATACAAAAGTCAGCTTCGCTGAGTGAATTCTAGGTTTACTTTGCTAAATAACTTTCGTAAGAGATATTAGCTTTATCAGTTGAAAATAATCCTTGTCTATCAAAATATAAATACACACAGGCAATCACTTTATCAATACTTTATCATTTATTGTTATTTATTACTCTTCTTTATCCGTCAATTCTCTATCACTATCGGTGCCTAGGCTCGCCTAGGACTTTACCGACATGCCAATTAAGGACTTACTGTCGTACCCGATCAGGCCATTATTGTCATGCCAATTTAGGACTTACTGACCTGCCTGTTCGAGCATACTTTATCACTTTATCACTGGTGAGGGCACAACGAATGCAACCCTCCTTTATCAATTTGCTTGCAAGGCTTTACTTTATCACTTTATCAAGGTACACGTTATGGGCCCAATAACAATTCTTTAAGTTTCACTTATATCTTTAGCTTTCACATACACTTAACACATAATAAAAAGCAAACTCTTAGTCTAAGCATTCATATTTCATCAATCATGAGAGATAAACTAGATAATTGACCCTCCGTGGGACAGCGGGGGTTCGGGGGCGGCAGCCCCTGATAGCGGGGTTCTAGGGGCGGCAGCCCCTAGTGGGGTCCAAGTGGCAACGCCCCTGGCTGGGGCCGGGCTGGGGCAGCCCCGAAAATTATTTTGAACTATTTAAATGGGACATTTTACTTTAGGAAATTTTATTTCTTGATAAAAGATCTTAAAAACCATCATCATAAAGTATGTAATTTAGTATGCATATCACCCCAAAACATTGAAAACGGATAAAGGAGGGGTCTAGAACTCACCTGAACTTGTCCAATAGCTTAGATTCTAAGTCACCTAAGCTATAGCCTGAATACTCTAGCTGCACGAAAGGTAATATGCAAAAACGTCATTTTCTTCATAGTTTCGCCCATAGTTTCGCTACAGCGAAACTGCAGTTTCGCTGCCAGTTTCGCTAGGCAGCACTTCTGCTAGTTTCGCTAGACAGATTCGCTACCTTGAGCGCCCAACTCTCGTTGGAATTTCCTAGTTTCGCAAAGTCTATTGGTCAGTCTGGGTCTTAGCGAGATTATCGGCGAAATTGTAGTTTCGCCCGAGCGAAACTGTAGTTTCGCTGGAATTTATCCTAGTCTCGTTGAACCAATGTGCAGTTTCACTGGTTAAATGCTTAAATTAGCTGGATCGCGGCCCAGTTTCGCTGGATGAACAGAAACTCAGATCCAACCCGTTTTTAACCTAACATCTTAACTTTTTACATCCAAATCCTTAGTTTACCTTCCATGAAACCAAATCTAAGCTTTTTTACATGTTTTCATACGTAAAAATTCGACCTTTATGTGTTTCTTTAAACTTTTCAAAACCCCAAAATCCTAGAATCCGGGTTTGATCTACAGAGGGCCTTAGAGGTCGATTCTTACCTTGTTTTGTTGCTCTTTCCTTGTGTTTT
The DNA here is from genome assembly GCA_024085815.1 of Flaveria linearis. NCBI lineage: Eukaryota > Viridiplantae > Streptophyta > Magnoliopsida > Asterales > Asteraceae > Flaveria > Flaveria linearis. The sequence continues at coordinate 94,949,076 of CM044002.1, forward strand.
GATGCTCCAATCCACCAGAACTTCAATCCTTTCAACCTTTAAGCTCCAAATCTTGAATTTCTTCACTTTCTCTCTCTACTTTCTCTCTCTATGAATTTGGTGGCTAGGGTTGTAATGTGATGGAATGGGACTGATTATGCATGCTTAAGGGCTGATTAGGGCCCTTAAACCCACCAAGTCTAGCCCATTAAGGCTAATTTGATCCATAGCCCACTAATTTACCCCTTTATTTCTTAAATTAACCCTTAAAAGCCCATTATTATTAAATGGCTCGTTTTGGGAAATTTCAGGGCGTTACAAGTCTCCCTCCTTATTTAGGTTTCGTCCTCGAAACCTGACTCGTCATTAAACAGATCGGGGTATTGGCGCCTCATTTCCTCCTCGGATTCCCAGGTGGCATCCGACCCCTTTCGGTGTTTCCATTGCACCTTGACTTGTTTGACTACTTTATTTCGCAATTGTTTCTCCTTCCGGTCCAGTATAGCCACTGGTTGTTCTACATAGTTCAGCTTCTCGTCCACCTTGATGTCATCTAGAGGTACGACTGCCTCATTAGGTGCTAAACATTTTCTTAAGTGCGACACATGAAAGGTAGGGTGAATCCCACTTAACTCTTCTGGAAGGTCTAGCCTGTAAGCTACATCCCCAACTCGTGCTAGTACCTCAAATGGTCCGATGAACCTGGGACTCAGTTTCCCCCTCTTCCTAAATCGGATGATTCCCTTCCATGGTGACACTTTTAGCATTACCCTGTCACCCACGCTGAACTCTATCGGTCTCCTTCTTCTGTCGGCGTATGACTTTTGTCTATCCTTGGCAGCCTTCATATACGCCTTGATTTTCTCCAACTTTTCCGTTGTGGCTTCCACGACTTCTAAGCTTCCTAGCTCCTTCTGTCCGACATCACCCCAACAAATAGGAGTTCTGCACCGTCGACCGTACAATAACTCATATGGGGGCATCTTAATACTGGCGTGGTAGCTGTTGTTATAGGAGAACTCTGCTAGTGGCAAATGATCATCCCAGTTACCGCCAAATTCGATAACGCATGCCCGAAGCATATCCTCCAGTGTCTGGATCGTTCTCTCCGTTTGCCCATCGGTCTGCGGGTGGTATGTGGTACTAACATGCAACCTCGCACCTATCTCTTCATTGAACCTTTTCCAAAACTTTGAGGTGAACCACGTATCCCTATCTGAAACAATCGATATGGGCATACCATGTCGCGCCACAATTTCTCGGATAAATAGTTCAGCAAGCTTTTCTGAACTAATGGCTTCCTTGATTGGCAGGAAATGCGCACTTTTAGTTAGTCTATCCACAACCACCCATATCGCGTCACGGCATTTCGTCGTGCGGGGTAGTTTGGTGATAAAGTCCATGGTAACATGTTCCCACTTCCACTCTGGCACTTCTAATGGCTGAACAAAACCATAAGGTCTTTGGTGCTCAGCCTTCACTTGTAGGCACGTGAGACATTTATTTACATACGCAACCACATCTCTCTTCATCCCAGGCCACCAATAATCTTTCTTCAAGTCGTGGTACATCTTATTTGCGCCTGGATGTATTGAGTAGCGGGTCTTGTGCGCTTCATCCATATTCTTTTCCCGCAAGTCACCATGCTTCGGAACCCATATCCTGCCATGGAAGGTCTTAACACCCAAGGTGTTCTCTATCAATTCATCCACTTTTCCCACCATCCTTTCCTTATTGATTTGCTGCTCTTTTAAAGCGTCCATTTGAGCTTTGCTTATCATCCTCATAACATCTGGGGTCACTACTAGTTGGCACGCCTTCACCCGGATCGGTTCATATCCTTCCTTTCGGCTCAGGGCATCGGCTACCACGTTCGCCTTACCCGGGTGATAATGGATTTCACAGTCGTAATCCTTTATCAACTCCAACCACCTCCTCTGTCTCATATTTAGGTCCTTCTATTCAAAGAAATATTTCAGACTTTTGTGGTCGGTAAATATGGCGCACTTAGTTCCATACAAATAGTGTCTCCAGATCTTCAATGCGAACACTACTGCGACAAGTTCGAAATCGTGCACCGGGTAATTAACCTCCGTGTCCTTTAGCTGTCTGGAAGCATAAGCTATAACCTTTCCTCTTTGCATCAACACACAGCCTAGCCCGCAGTAAGAAGCATCAGAGTATACCGTTAGGTCTTCATCTCCCTCCGGTAGGGTTAGTATAGGAGCTTTGGTCAGTCTATCCTTCAATTCCAGAAACGCATCTTCCTGTTCTTTCCCCCAGTCGAATACCACGTTCTTTCTCGTTAACCTTGTTAATGGGGAAGCTATCTTTGAGAAATCCTTGATGAACCTCCTATAGTAGCCAGCTAATCCTAAGAAACTACGGATTTCGGATGGCGTCTTTGGGGAATTCCATTGCGTAACTGCCTCGACCTTTGCTGGATCAACCATGACTCCTTCGGAATTTATAATGTGCCCTAAAAACTACACCTCCCGTAGCCAGAAGGCACATTTAGAGAACTTCGCATACAGTTTCTTCTTTCGTAAAGTCTCTAACACCTCCTTAATATGACAAGCGTGGTCTCCTTCATTCTTTGAGTATATCAAATATCGTCAATGAAGACTATCACTGATCGGTCCAATATCGGCCGACACACGCGATTCATTAAGTCCATGAATGCCGCAGGAGCATTGGTTAGCCCGAAAGACATAACCAGAAACTCATAGTGGCCATAGCGTGTTCGGAAGGCCGTCTTTGGGATATCTTGCTCCCTTACCTTCAGTTGATGATATCCTGATCGGAGATCTATTCGGGAGAACCAGCTTGCCCCTTGCAATTGATCAAACAGATCATCAATTCGGGGTAGCAGGTATCGATTCTTCACGGTCAGCTTATTCAACTCCCTGTAATCTATACACATCCTCATGCTGCCATCCTTCTTTTTCATAGCACGGGGGCACCCCATGGGGAAATGCTGGGCCTAATAAATCCCTTGTCAAGGAGTTCCTGTAGTTGGGACATGAGCTCCTTCATCTCAGACGGAGCTAGGCGGTAGGGTGCTTTGGCAATGGGTTGGGCTCCTGACAGTAAGTCAATCTGAAACTCTATCTCTCTATCTGGTGGTACTCCAGGCAGATCCTCCGGGAATACGTCAGGAAAGTCCCGCACCACTGGTACATCGGACATCTCTTTCGCCTTATCTTTAACATCCTTGACGTACGCTAGAAAAGCTCCGCACCCTCGCCTCATACATTTCTCCGCCTTGATCATGGAAATGATCCTTGGAACCTTACAATCGTTATCACCGTAGATCGTAACCGGACTACCATCTGGAGCCGTTAATCGGATCATATTTTGTTGACATACTATGTTAGCATCGTGGGCAGCTAACCAATCCATCCCTAGTACAACATCGAAACCTCCTAAGGGCATGGCAAACAATTGTACAGGAAAATAATGACCTCCTTGTTTAATGTGGTAATCCTCTATCACTCCGACTATTCTAATGGACTTACCATCAGCTGTTTCTACTTCGAAGGCATCATCTATCTCCTTAGTTTGGGCATCTAGTGTAGCACAGAAGGATACAGACACAAAACTCTTACTGGCACCACTATCAAACAATATGGAGGCACAGACATCGTTGACAAGGAACGTACCTGACACTACATCCGGGTCCTTCCTTGCTTCTTTCTTGTTCATGGTGAAAGCCCTTGTCCTGACCTTGGACTTTCCATCATCCCCCTTGTCATTATCCCCGCTCGTTCCCCAGCCTCCCGGCTTGGCTATCTTGCAATCACTGCTGCGGTGCCCCGACTCATGGCAGTTGAAGCACTTGTCCACCTTCGGACACTCTCTCGCCAGGTGACCAGTTTTCCCACACCGGTAGCACCCAGGGCTACCCATTCGGCATTCTTCGGGATGCCTCCTCCCGCACTTCCCACATTCCTTAACTTCTTCGACCCCCTTCACGATCGCTTGTTTTGCATCCACTCTCGTTTTCTTGTTTCCCGGTTGGTAGTTACCACTTCCATACCTCTTCCCATTATTGTTCCAAACTTTCCTCGTCTCACCCACTGCCACCGGCCTGCGATGATCGTACAACCTCCCACTGAGGTCCACTGCTGACCTAAAAGTACTAGGTCGAGCAGTGACCATGTCCCTACGAATGTCTAGAGGCAACCCTTGTATGTACCTCTTGATCCTTTTGGCTTCAAGAGTTACCAAATCAGGCACCAGACGTGCCATTTCATTAAATTTTGTAGTGTACTACTAGTGAGTCATATTTCCATCCTCCAAACTCACTAACTCTTGCTCGATCTTGTCAAGCTCTTTTTCCGGGCAGTACTCCTCTATCACCAACCTCTTCATCTCCGCCATTTCATCCTCTCAATATCCTCCTTTCCGTAAGACTCAGCAATGTTATCCCACCAACACAGTGCTGGATCCAAAAGGGAATGGGAAGCAAACTTCACCTTTTGGTTTTCACGGCACTCACTGATCTTCAGTACGACCTCCATTTCCCTAATCCAACGCTGAGCAGCGGCAGCGTTACCAGTACCATCAAACGTTGGGGGCTTACACCTCTGAAAATCCCCATAGCTGCACCCCTTTGCCCTCTCTTCCACTTTAGGGCCATCATGGTTACACAGACGATCTCCCTCGTCGCTCAACTCCTCAGTCTTGACTGCCCCTTTCTTATCAACTTTTTCCGAAGCCGTATTCTTCTTACTGTCGCCCTTAACCTGCTCCACAAATTCTGCAAGCAGAGTGGGCATCACTCTAGACAGGACCTGATGCACCTCTTGGGCAATAGCTTCCTTTACTGTCTCTTTCAGTTTGGCCTGATCAGGGGTAGACCCCTCGGCTCCCGTTTCTAACTCAACCTCCTCCTCCTTAATCGGTTCCTCAACCGGCTTTCTGGTGGACCTTTTTGTTGGCTTCACAGTTGCACTTGCAGTTTCCTTTGCCTTAGTCGGGGGCCTTCCCCTAGTGCTTCTCCGGGTGACCATGGTTGGAACTTCTTTCTTAGGTGCCATTCGTTCTACTTCCTATAAGATTCAGAATGTTAATATGGTCTTTCAAGGCAAGTTCAGTTCACGACAAGTTTTGTAAATTTTTAATAACAGTGGCCAGTTGTGATTAACTACTTACAGAACTTCCCGTGCCATAAACTTTCCTATCCTGAACCACACCAACACCAGAACCTACTATACCTAGTCTATGCACGTATAAGCCAAATATATTCAGATAGGCATCACAGATAACATTATCATACTCTACCTCGACTCTTACTTAAATAAGAAGGCACTACCCCTCGGAATAATACCTACAACATACTTGTTACCTCTTGGCATGGAGCTTCTTGGACTGACATCCTTGACACTTGGTCCCATTATCTGTTTAAGTTTAGGTTTATAAAATGGTTTTCCCAAATCCCTTAAACATTGGCTCTGATACCAGCTTGTAAGGCCCACCTTTCTCAGGGGAACCTCACAGTTGGTCATTCACAGCATAACATTGATTAAAGAAATCATTTACTCATATATGTATATATATATATATATATATATATATATATATATATATATATTGCAGCGGAATATACTGTAATTTCAATTCATTATAAATAAAATATAAACATTGTCTTTAATCCTCAAAACTATTTAAGAGTCCTTTGTTTAGCTTTTCTTCTTCAGGGATGCCAGTCTTCTAGTGCCAAGAAGCTTCAGTCCCATGCCTCTATTCTATGGCTCTAACTCTTACCTGTCAACTGATATGCATACAAAAGTCAGCTTCACTGAGTGAATTCTAGGTTTACTTTGCTAAATAACTTTCGTAAGAGATATTAGCTTTATCAGTTAAAAATAATACTTGTCTATCAAAATATGAATACACACAGGCAATCACTTTATCAATACTTTATCATTTATTGTTATTTATTACTCTTCTTTATCCGTCAATTCTCTGTCACTATCGGTGCCTAGACTCGCCTAGGACTTTACCGACATGCCAATTAAGGACTTACTGTCGTACCCGATCAGGCCATTATTGTCATGCCAATTCAGGACTTACTGACCTGCCTGTTCGAGCATACTTTATCACTTTATCACTGGTGAGGGCACAACGAATGCAACCTTCCTTTATTAATTTGCTTGCAAGGCTTTACTTTATCATTTTATCAAGGTACACATTATGGGCCCAATAACAATTCTTTAAGTTTCACTTATATCTTTAGTTTTCACATACACTTAACACATAATAAAAAGCAAACTCTTAGTCTAAGCATTCATATTTCATCAATCATGAGAGATAAACTAGATAACTGACCCTCCGCGGGACAGCGGGGGTTCGGGGGCGGCAACCCTGATAGCGGGGTTCTAGGGGCGGCAGCCCCTAGTGGGGTCCAAGGGGCAACGCCCCTGGCTGGGGCCGGGCTGCCAGGTCAGCGCGCCCGAAAATTATTTTGAACTATTTAAATGGCACATTTTACTTTAGGAAATTTTATTTTCTTGATAAAAGGTCTTAAGAACCGTCATCATAAAAGTATGTAATTTAGTATGCATATCACCCCAAAACATTGAAAACGGGTAAAGGAGGGGTCTAGAACTCACCTGAACTTGTCCAATAGCTTAGATTCTAAGTCACCTAAGCTATAGTCTGAATACTCTAGCTGCACGAAAGGTAATATGCAAAAACGTCATTTTCTTCATAGTTTCGCCCATAGTTTCGCTACAGCGAAACTGTAGTTTCGCTGCCAGTTTCGCTGGGCAGCACTTCTGCTAGTTTCGCTAGACAGATTCGCTACCTTGAGCGCCCAACTCTCGTTGGAATTTCCTAGTTTCGCAAAGTCTATAGGTCAGTCTGGGTCTTAGCGAGATTACCGGCAAAACTGTAGTTTCGCCCGAGTGAAACTGTAGTTTCGCTGGAATTTCTCCTAGTCTCGCTGAACCAATGTGCAGTTTCGCTGGTTAAATGCTTAAATTCGCTGGATCGCGGCCCAGTTTCGCTGGATGAACAGAAACTCAGATCCAGCCCGTTTTTAACCCAAAATCTTAACTTTTTACGTCCAAATCCTTAGTTTACCTTCCATGAAACCAAATCTAAGCTTTTTACACGTTTTCATACGTAAAAATTCAACCTTTATGTGTTTCTTTAAACTTTTCAAAACCCCAAAACCCTAGAATCCGGGTTTGATCTACGGAGAGCCTTAGAGGTCGATTCTTACCTTGTTTTGTTGCTCTTTCCTTGTGTTTTGATGCTCCAATCCACCGAAACTTCAATCCTTCCAACCTTCAAGCTCCAAATCTTGAATTTCTTTACTTTCTCTCTCTACTTTCTCTCTCTACGAATTTGGTGGCTAGGGTTGTAATGTGATGGAATGGGACTGATTATGCATGCTTAAGGGCTGATTAGGGCCCTTAAACCAACCAAGTCTAGCCCATTAAGGCTATTTTGATCCATAGCCCACTAATTTACCCCTTTATTTTTTAAATTAACCCTTAAAAGCCCATTATTATTAAATGGCTCGTTTCGGGAAATTTCAGGGCGTTACAACAACAGAGCAAACTGCCTGCTGATCCAATAACTGTTGAACCTAAGGATCAGCATAAAGAAAAGGGAAAACTGATCAGAGAGCCAAGGGCAGTTATCCCCGGAAAGGTATGGCCTCTGGGAACAACAGTTAGGGAAATAACTGAACAGAAATCCACTCTTATCGAACTATATGACCATATCATAACTCCTAGTTCTGTGGAAGAACACAGGATTATGGCCTGGAAATATGATCCAGACTGGGATTGTGCAATCATCAAGAGGACATCTGGAAGAATTCATTACTTCCATGATGTGGAAGCACTATTGAGTCTTCCGGAGCAAGACATCAAAGATCTACAAAGCATACCCATTTCCAACTATCCAATCCATCTTAGGGGAAGAGACTTCTCTGTAGCTGTGAGTGGAATGAAAACTATATTTATTGATGATGTGCTCAAATAAGCAAAGAGAGATGATATGGAGCATAAAAAGATCAAACAAAGTAAGAAAAGAAGAACAGCTGAAGTCTCATCTCTTGTAGATGATGATATGTTAAAGAGGGTTAGATGTATGAACAAAAACTCAGTGTCCATCAAAAGCTTCAAAGGAAATCAATTTACTTCTCCCATCACAGAATGGGGTTATGTTGAAAGAACAAAAGAGCTAGTATTGTTGAGAAATGCTGATGGGAAGAAAGCTGAAAAGATAAGGATTTTTGACCCAGTAGAGATGAAAATGCTTCATCCAAGCTATACATCATATCTCCATGACAAATTCTTCCCAAGGATAACAGATGAAAAAGCTCAGAATGATCTCTACCTTTATGCGCATATGATTCAAGTAATAGACAAATTGCATGCAAAGGCATACAAGAGAAGAAAACATGAAGCTGGGCTGCTGAAAGGATCAATAATAGAAGAAGTGTCAGAACTCAGAATCTCAGAAGGATATGAGCTTGAAATTGTGCATAACGATAGTGTAGTGGAAACACTCACTACTGAAGAAGACATTTTAGGCCTGAGCTTTGAAACACTGAAGAAGATCAGCAAGATGAAGATCAAGTACAAGTATGACGATCAGAAGACTGCCGTATTTTACTTCTACAACAAGATGATAGCAAGAGTCAAAGAGCTTGCAGTTTTGAAGGACTGATTACAAGGAGCTAAGCCTAAGGGGAGTATTTTTGGATCTAGATAGTATAGGTCTAGATCATTTTGTATAGGCTTAGAACTTTAATCAAGTCTTGTAATTAATAATAACTGTAACTGTCAAGTATATATATATGTATGCATTGAATCTATAGGTTAACCTATATATATGTATGTTGCATTGTGATTGTTGACAGGCAAAATTAATATACTTGGTAGGATTCCTGAAATTGACCAAGTGTAAGAAACATCTACGGATGAACATCATTGTTAATCTGTAGATATGTTTCTTACAAGACCACGTGAATTCCTGCGGATGATCAAGGATTGCATCAAGTGAAGACTTCTACGGAAGACAGAGTTCCTACGGAAGAACAACACTTCTACGGAAGACCAAGACATCTATGGAAGAGCAAAACTCCTGCGGAAGACAAGGCTCCTGCGGAAGTTCAGAACACTTTTATGATTACAATATCAACAAGTCAAACAAGTCAACCAATCAATATCAAATCCCAAGAGATCCGATGTTTCCTTAACAGACTCAAACTGTCTATAAATATGAGTCATAGGTTACACATCTCGGGGAACACAATCAAGCAATATTACGGCTGTCAAGCATCATATAATCGTGCAATCCTAGCCGCTGTCACATCAACAACAACATTAATTCGATTCACAGAATTCATTGTTCATAGTTATTCATAATTATTCTTTTGTAATCATTACTTGATAATTAATGAAATACTTTTGAATAATTATTGCCTTCGCATTTACTGTGTTTTTGTGTTTGTGTTCTTCAATAATCATTAACACAATTAAACGTCAATTAATGATAATTCCGTGATCATTGATTTGATTTTATTTTAATACTGATAATTCCTGAATTGAGATCCTTGGATTCACAAACTTGTATATTTAAACTTTATAGGTTGTTACAAATGGTTTCTTTCAATTTAATTAAATAATTATTTATATGAACATGGACTTGATTCAATAATTTAAAAATCATTAAAGTATTAATGGACAAAATATTATCTTTATTATTTAAAGAATTATTTTTATAATTGTGGAAATTATATATTATTCTTAGAATATTAATAAGATTTAATTACATCATTATTATATCTAATTTCAATTCTAAAACACTTAATCACCTATATAAATTCTTCTAATGGAATCATAATATAAACAATTACATTATAAACTTATTACTTATTAAAAACCTTAAAACTACTGAAACCCAAACTCTTATTTGAACGTTAATCATAATATTAACCTTAATCTTCACCTTGTAACTTATATATTTAGGTGCTTGTAATGGATACTTTGGATCATCCTTAATCTTTATTTATCATCTTGTAATGCTTATATCCATGTGAGTTTTCCTTGCCCCTTTTTACTTTATTTCACATTGTTTTGGGGTGAAACATGATACTTATACATCATGCACTTACAAACGTTTGAGACTTGTAAAGCACTTGCAATTCATCTTATTATTTTGTCATGGTTATTTGTGTGTTGTAAGTGTTTATATGAGATACATAGTTTGTTTACAATCATTAACTATTGCTAGCCTGGTGACGTCTTAGATCTTTGGGCCTGACAAGCCTATTTGGTGCTAAAGTCGATGTATTGCCGACTCTTGATGACGTATGCTTGTTCATCATGGGAACCAAATACACTTAGCCAATCATATATACTTGTAATCAAGTCGAGGTTTGGTTGTAATGATATGTGTTCTATAACCTTACTAACTTATAACCTATGGCATGAATTGCTACTTGTAACCTTATCATATTATGTATGAAAACCTGGAAACTCACCAACTCTTTTTAGTTGACCTTTTATTTTTATTATGTTTCAGGTAATCCTCAAGTTTAAAGTGAACTTTTGAAGCTTGCATAATCTAGGACTTGGACCTAGTTAATGAAATAAAAAGATTATATTTTGTTATGTTATGTTTGAACTTATTTCATGTTTGAGACTTATGCTTGTAATGTTACCTTTGAAACTTATGAATAATATATTTGGATTTAATAATAGCGTTATGTGGCTGTGAACAATCATAACCCTCACATCTCGACGTGTGACAGATTGGTATCAGAGCTCATAACTATCGGGATTTAGGTTATTAGACATGTTGACCTAGACTATAGTTGCATGAACCTCATAGAAAGATCCTTATACTTTTGTGTTTACACATTGTTTGCATGCTACATAATGCTATGCCTTTTGTGCAACTTGATGCCTTAGCATAGGATTGCCTTATGTATGCTTAAAACTTAGTTACTTGTCTCCCTAAACTTAACTTTGACTCTTTGACTCTCCCCGACAATGAACTTCCTAAACCTATTCTCAACGACATGTGGAATCTACACTTATCATCGTGGGATTAATTCCTTAGACTCTATGTCTAATCTATGAAAATCTCATCAAGGTTTTGATTCTATAAACCAAAGAAATTTATGTGACACATAGACACCTGTATTCTGGATTTCCTGGCAAAAGGCCTTCGGGCTAAGGCAAGCATATCGTATAAATCTCATTGTGAGACCAGTTATGTTTACCTGGGGATTTCTGGGATGAGTGATAAACTATGGTCAACATACACAAGTCTCTATGGCAAATGGGTCAACTTACCTTGACGTGTCAACGATTCCAAATGGTAATGCGTTACCAAATGGAACCATTCTCTTTGTATCTTAAAAATCTTTGATTCCTTGAACTGGTTTCTTCTCATTCTTATAATACATAATGTTCCTGTGATATTGAACTCGTCTTACCTTTCAACTCCCATGTTTAAACATCGTTACACGTTAGACGTTTCATGTAGCTATTTCTACACCTTGATCAACGTGTACATGACTCTTGTTATACCCAAAGATATTGGGAATCTAAACCGAATGGTCTTCAAAACTTTAAATCATTACTTATGGTTTTCAAATCCCCTTGAAAATGTGTCCCATAACTAAAGACATGCAATGTTGTAAGGTGGAATTTCTATATCTCGGGATACTTTGTCTAGGCAAAGTGTAACTAGTGATTTGATTCGACCATTGAATCCGTTTACTTGACTTGAAACCCTTGAGATGAGTGACCACTTATAAGTACGCGTGTCTTCAATAAGGTTATGGCTGACCTCATATATTAAGAAATCCATGTATTCCCTTCGATTGTGAATTGAATGTTCACATCTCATTGTGATGTCGAATCATTCTTGTCCTTGATTTCGCCTTCCTGATTTAAATTATCCAAGATTTGAACACCATCATAACAAATTATGCTACCTCGAACTTTGACCTTAAATTTTGTAAGCATGATTTTCCTTTTGGTTACATTGATGTAACTTGAAATTTTCTGAATTTCTAAGTGATATTCTTTTCCTTTCGTTGTTAAGTCAAACCTTGAACCGTCTGCACCGTGGGAGATGCAAGAGTTTGTAAGTCAATCTATGACTAAGAACACTCGTACCTCCTAAACAATTCTAACTCATCAAAACAGGGGTGATTCCCTTACTTTGATGGTTCTTTATTCGTTTTGATAAATGGTTTCCAATTGTGTGTTTTATGAAATTTCATCCTCTAGATTGGGGCAATTTCCTCATCTTGATGATTGACTTCAATTATTCTCATTAGAACTTGCACTTCACAAATGACATGATCTCACCAAAATAGGATTGAAACCCGTACTTTGGTGACAAATGTTAATCTTTGTTTTTTTTCTTGTTATTATGAAGCTCAATCATCAAGATAGACGTAAATTCCATACCTTGATGATAATTTCATTTTTATGGATTGTATTTTCTCAAATGAAACGACCTCGTCAAAGTAGGAGTGAATTCTGAATTTTGATGAGGAAGTTCATCCTGTTATATTTTGTTTTTGTAAAACTTCATTGTTAAGATAGGAGTAATTTCCCTTACCTTAATGGTGAGTTACCTCGTCTTATTTCTGTGGATCCTTAACAATGAGTTGGGATCGAACTTTTTGATTGGTAAGTTAGTGGTCATACCTTGGGAATACACCATCAAGTTAGGAGTGAAAACCACACCTTGATGACTATTCTCATTTCTTGATCTTCAACTTACCAAGGTTGTAATCAAGTGACGAGAAGCATGTAGTAACTTGAAGGGTGAAACAATGTTAGTGATTTGACCTATCAAGCCAAAGCATGATCTCTGAACTTGAAAGGAGACCCAATCGCTTTAGGTTGATTTTGATTCCAAGCTTGTAGCATTTAAATTCTTAAATCGATTTCTTTCCCTTTATTCTCATGTTTTGATTTGATCTAGCTATATAGAACCATTTATTCCTTATTCATCGACTTTCATTTTGAGTTATCATCAAAACCTGATTGCGTGATGGTAGCCTTCCTAAACAATCTTTCTACTAAAGACATTATCAACTTATGCTCATGTCTTTCTAGTCATACAAATGTTCTCAGCTGTGCTTATGGTTTGTTGAACTGCGTATGCAAACCTTACTTAGAAATTTGCTACCTTACAAAACATGGGTACAAATGCATTCCTTATTGTTTGTGTCACTTCTTGAATCGCTTTTGAATCCTTAACCTTGGAAATCTTTAAAACGCTAACTTAATTTCGATCAACAAGACTTGTTATTATCCTCATTGCGATGTGGATATAAAGGTTCATAAAATTTCGTAATTTGTAGTCATGGGTTTGGCATAAAAGAAAAGACATAACTTGGCATGTGTCCAAGTGTCTTACCTTCACATATGACAAAACCTAACCTCCGGGTTTCCCGGGAATTTCCTGCTCAATTTCTCATCACCTAATGTCTCTTATTTTAGATGTCATACTGAAAATTGGTGCATTATAGACCAATTGACTAATCTCATATTGACTCATGTGAGATAATGGGTCGAGAAATTGACTTGTATCTATCTCAAATATTCGTATACCGTGGTATGGCGTTAAAACATCGATCGTTATTTTGGATGACCGATTTATTTTCTGCTTTTAATAATGTTCCTAACCATCGTCGTGAACTCATTCCAAAATCTTCGCATATCGTATTATTCTTAGACCGATGATTGGTCAAAGGAGAAATACATATTCACAAGATATGCGTTAAGATCGTTTCATATAGTGACGTTTGGGTGTGACACCTCACAATATCAAGCAAAGAACATGGTTACATGGTGGGTTACTGTCACATTAGTGTGACAGTTCAGATGATACAGATGGATTTAATGAACAAAGTTTTAGAAACATTCAAGATATTCCCAAATTAGAAAGGAAACCTAAGATTCTTCTTGTTGAAGATCATGTGGTGAATGTGATGGTGTGTGGCATCTGTCACCAATAGACCGTCAAATCGACATTAAGCTCGTTAACTCATCGTGTGTATTAACAATCCTCACGTATGTTCATAGTCTATTTATCGTGTTAACCGAATTATCTACGTGTACTTGTTCCGGGTGGGTTAACTATCCTTACGGATTTATTATTGTTATATATATATCGTTCTAGCCGAATTTTTCGTATACACATTCGTGTTAACCATAATAATAATAATAATAATAATAATAATAATAATAATAATAATAATAATAATAATAATAATAATAATCATAATAATAAAAATAAATAATCATAATAATAATAATAATAATAGCAATAATAATAATAATGATCATAATAATAATAACAAATAATAAAAATAAATAAGTTCAGGAGGGTATGTTGTCATTTCCGAAACTTCAAAAGAAGTTTAAAAACATAAAATGATAAATATTAAACCACAGGGACCAAAATGTAAAATTCCAAATTTCAAATCCAACCCCCCGCCCCTTTCGATTTTCCGGCCAAATTCCGGCCGAAGTCCGGCAACACTCCGGCGACCACCAAAACCGCGTAAAAACTCAATTTTGACAGCCTAAAATATACCAAACCGCTTCACAAACAAGAATCGAACCCAATGAACTTCTAAAACGCACTGTAACGGCCGATTAACGGCCATAAACTTTTTCACTTTAATTCCCGAACGTTCAACGGCTAAAACACCCACTAAAATACTAATTTAATCAAATTAATTCCACATAAACGTTCCTATATAAATTCCCAATCGAATACAACTGGAAATTGCACCTAAAAGACATACAAACATCGAATTCAATCCTTTCCCTCTGTCGCGACCTGCAACTAATCGAACCCCACTCTCCGAGCCTTCTAACTTACAATTAGCAGAGGGCTTTCACTCATTAGCACAATTAGAAGCTTTCTGTGGAGTTAATTTGATTATCATCAACAAAATCATCTCGAATCAATATCTTCACTGTCGCATCCTGTTCTTATCTGTTCTATCATCAAATCGACACAAAACAGGTAATTAAACACCTATACATACTCGTTTACACATGGTGAATCAAAGCCCCATGTTTATTTCAGTAATTATTATCGAATTCGAGTTCAATTTGACCCAAATCGAATTAGGGTTTATATCAATTTGGGGGAAACGGGTCAACCATGTTTAAAAACAAATGAAACGGGGTTTTGTAGCGGCTGAGGCCTTTGGTTCAGTGGTTGGTGCGTGGGTGTGAGTGTTGGAGGTCCCGGGTTTGAACCCGGTTACCTGCAATTATTTTTTTAAAGCTTTTTAAGCTTCCAAAAATTATACAAAAATTCCTAAAAATTATAAAATAAATTTTATAAACTTCCTTCATTTTAAATCTCACGATTTTTTTTTGTAAATTTATTTTATTTAAAAACCCTAAATAACCTTTATAAAATATTATTTATAAAAATTATAAATTATTATTTTTATAAAAATAGACTCTAAATCGTGTGTAATTATAAAATAATCATGGAAAATCATAGAAATTATACATAAATTATTTACAAACGTAATTATAAGTTATATATGTAATCGTAAGCAATGATAAATAATATTTCAAAATATTACAATGAATTTATACATAATATATCTAAACATTATCAGATATTAAACCCAAGAAACACTAAATTTATAATCAAACTTGAATACATACATCTAATCGTGTACGAGTCAAACCGAACCGACTCGAATTCAACCAAACATATCTATTCGCGCTGAATATGTTTTAAAGGCTTAGTTATAATCAATAATAGGTATTGATCGTGTTTGATCGTGCATTGCTTTATGTAAGGCCCACCTTTCTCAGGAAAGCCTCACAGTTGGCCATTCACAGCAAACATAGATTTAAAGCAATCATTTACTCATATGTGTATAAATGTATATATTGCAGCGGAAAATATACCGTAATTCAACCCATTACAACGTAGTTAAATTAAATTATAAACATTGTCTTTAAACATCAAAACTATTTAAAGGTCCATTTAATCTTTTCTTTATCGGGGATGCCAGTCTTCTAGTGCCAAGAAGCTTCAGTCCCATGCCTCTATTCCATAAGCTCTAACTCTTACCTGTCAACTGATATGCATACAAAAGTCAGCTTCGCTGAGTGAATTCTAGGTTTACTTTGCTAAATAACTTTCGTAAGAGGTATTAGCTTTATCAGCTGAAATAGTTCTCGTCTATCAAGCATCAATACACACAGGCTATCACTTTATCGATACTTTATCATTGCTTTTCATTTCTCGTTATTTATTACTCTTCTTTATCCGTCAATTCTCTGTCACTATCGGTGCCTAGGCTCGCCTAGGACTTTACCGACACGCCAATTAAGGGCTTACAGTCGTACTCGATCGGGCCATTATTGTCATGCCAATTCAGGGCTTACAGACCTGCCTATTCGAGCATTACTTTATCCGGGTGAGGGCACAACAAATGCAACCCTCCTTTAGCCATTGCTTGCAAGTCTTTACTTTATCCCTTGCCTGCAGGACTTTACTTGCAAGACTTTACTTTATCCAGGTACATGTTATGAGCCTCATAACCTTTCCTTAGGTTTCACTTTCATGTTTAAGTTATACATAATATAACACAACACAATACAAGACAATTCATTAGAAAACCCCATTTTCCATATAGGATAGTGTATAAAACTTTACTTTAAAAGAACTGATAATAAAGGTAAGTATTTAGTATGCACACCGCCCCAAAACATTTAAAACATGTATAAAACGGGGGATCTAGAACTCACCTGAACTCGTCCAAGTAGCTTAAATTCTAAGTCACTTAGGCTATAGCCTGAATACTCTAGCTGCACGAAAGTTAACATGCAAAAACATCATTTTCTTCATAGTTTCGCCCATAGTTTCGCTACAGCGAAACTACAGTTTCGCCTGCAGTTTCGCTGGGCAACACTTCTGCTAGTTTCGCTAGACAGATTCGCTACCTTGAGCGCCCAACTTTCGTTGGAATTCCCTATTCTCGCAAGGTCTATAGGTCAGTCTGGGTCTTAGCGAGATTACCGGCGAAACTATAGTTTCGCCCCAGCGAAACTGTAGTTTCGCTGGAACTTCTCCTAGTCTCGCTGAACTAATGTGCAGTTTCGCTGGTTAAATGCTTAAATTCGCTGGATCGGGGCCCAGTTTCACTGGATGAACAGAAACTCAGATCCAGCCCATTTTTAACCCAAAATCTTAACTTTTTACGTCCAAATCCTTAGTTTACCTTCCATGAAACCAAATCTAAGCTTTTTACACGTTTTCATACGTAAAAATTCGACCTTTATGTGTTTCTTTAAACTTTTCAAAACCCCAAAACCCTAGAATCGGGTTTGATCTACAGAGGGCCTTAGAGGTCGATTCTTACCTTGTTTTGTTGCTCTTTCCTTGTGTTTTGATGCTCCAATCCACCAGAACTTCAATCCTTCCAACCTTCAAGCTCCAAATCTTGAATTTCTTCACTTTCTCTCTCTACTTTCTCTCTCTATGAATTTGGTGGCTAGGGTTGTAATGTGATGGAATGGGACTGATTATGCATGTTTAAGGGCAGATTAGGGCCTTTAAACCCACCAAGTCTTGCCCATTAAGACTAATTTTATCCATAGCCCACTAATTTACCCCTTTATTTCTTAAATTAACCCTTAAAAGCCCATTATAGTAAATGGCTTGTTTCGGGAAATTTCGGGGCGTTACACTTTATTCTGTGAAGTATTTGTTCATTACATCAATCCAAGGTGAGTTTCGTGGCCCGTTTTATGCTTATACAAGTTTTCAATATTTTCAATCAATGGGGGAAAAGTATGCTCACCCGTTTTCAATGCTGTACATCATATATTCTATTTCATACTTGGAATCATTGTGATACTGTTTTGCATACATACATGGTGTTATTCATGGATCATTCTTACAACCATTAATTCTGGGTTTGGAACCAACGGTTAGGTATTGGTAGTACTACTGGGTTGACACCCCCACCCTTCGACAATTGGTTAACTTGTGAGTTACCAACACAGCTGCCAGCAATCAGGCCAAGGGTGAATATATTCCGTCTAATTTATATGCATAACGTCATTAGGTTTGGTTGTCTAGAACACATGTTATGTGGTTTTGCTTGCAGTATGATTCCACATCAAATTCTATACAACATCAATTACATGTTTTCAATTTAAACCTGCGGAACTCACCAACATTATGTGTTGACATTTTTGAGCATATCTTTTCAGGTGAACATAATCAAAGAGGATAGCTAGAACTGATGCCTTAGCAGAGACCCTCAGGATTTTAATAGATTTGCGTTAGTATTGTTTGTCATTTGTATTCATATTTTAACACTGTGTATCTTGGATTATAGAATCAATAAGACTATGATAGTCGTGGAACTGACTAACCACGACACGAGTCACCATTGTGTCGGGCGACGTCATGACACGAGGATTTTGCATATATTATGTCTCTGTAATTATACCAAGTGTTATGATGATCCCATCCGTCGCATGCTCGTGTTTCCGCTCTAAGCGAGGGTGTGACAGATTGGTATCAGAGCCTTGGTTATAGAGAATAAGGTGGAGAATTTGACCTAGACTATAACCTAAGAACCTTCATATAGAATGCATGCTAGGGATTGTGTGCATTTGATTTTACCTAAATGTCTTTCATGATTTGTGTGACACATAGACACCTGTATTCTGGATTTCCTGGAAAAAAGGCCTTCGGGCTAAGGCAAGCGTATTCGTATAAATCTCATTTCGAGACCAGATACGCTACCTGGGGATTTTTGGGATGAGTGATAAACTATGGTCAATACACAAAACTACAAGACAAATGGGTCAAGTATATTAAGTCTATGAACTTAATATGCAGGTATGTTCCTACATACTTGATTTTATATACACGTGTTATCTGAACATCCCGAGGAAGATATTATTACTCTTAGTCTTTCTCCATGGGATACTTTGATACTAGAACTTTACGCTTGTATGCGTACAACATCATATTATTAGGGAACTTCGGTGATCACGCGTAGCGTCGATCTCGGATATTGAATCCGACCCTATCATCGTTATGACTGTAATCCTGAAAGTATGACGGATATTCAGTTATCATTAGACATATTGAGTTTATGTGCTTATTTGCTATTACATGCTATTATTGGAATACTGGCTCATGGACAGGAGGATATCATATAATTTGTGCTTGTTGAATCTAAATAATACTATGATGTTAACTTGGGGTAAGTGAAGCTAAGGGTGATCATGCAAGGTAAATTACCATTACGGGTGCACATGTAATTGCAATTCACCATGCATGAGAAGTCTGGCTAATCTTACCATGAGGTAACGATCTTGAGTATCACAAGTTTCTATTCTATACCCTAGGGTGCTAGGGTCATAATTCTAGTAAGTCCTTGTTGAAAGCAATCAAACATTATAAGTCCTTGTTGAAGGCAATCAAACATTATAAGTCCTTGTTGAAGGCAATCAAACATTATCAACATTTACTCAAGTCCTGCCCTACTTAAAGCCTTCATGGTATTTCTAATCATATTGACCTTATGAGACATTCCTCCACTTAGCATTTCAGTAACTACTGATTAATGCTTAGAATGAAAGTGGATTACATGAATGTAGAGGAGTAATGATACTCTCTACCTATACAAAACATTATTCTTTGAGTAGGTGCTAAGGAAAATTAAGATGTTATGTAACTAGTTTAAGTATTATTCAATGTATATCATGGATGTGGTGGGAACGCTGCTAGGAACCCTATATATAATCATCACCGGTATACTAAGCATGTGCTTAATCTGGGCTACATAATGATCTTGATGGGCCGAAGCATAGGTTATTAGGAATTGATGAATGAAATCATGCGGTGATTAAAGTTCCCATCTTTCTATAGTTAGAGGATGGCACCTAAGAGAGTCACCCGTAGAACAAACCAAGAAGCTGAAGCCCCGTAAAACAGGAGAAGGGGTAGACCATCAAGAGCTGGTGGTGGTGCTCCAGCTGACAATAATCAGGAAACTGGCAATCCTGATATAGCTGCTATGATTGCTCAGCAGCTAGCCGCATTGGTTCCTACCATTGTGACACAAGTAAGTGACACCCTGCTGAATCATCCTTTCCACGGGGATCATAACACCAATGGCCAACATAACCAAGGGGTAGGGGATGATATTGGCATTGGTGGAACAAATGGAAACGAAACTGGTGTCAACCATACCAAACGGGGATGGTTATATAAAGAGTTTGTGGCTTGCAAACCCCACGAATTCGATGGGAAAGGTGGAGCGATAGCCTTGACCAGATGGATCGAGAAGATGGAGGCAGTAATCGACATTAGTGAATGCCTCGACAGTCAACGGATCAAATATGCCACCTGCTCACTGCAAGGCAAGGCATTAACCTGGTGGAACACCCAGGTTCAGGCTAGAGGAAGGGAGTCTGCAATGCAGATGACCTGGGATGAATTTAAGGCATTGATTTCTGAGGAATACTGTCCTCTTAATGAAATGCAAAAACTAGAACAAGAATTCTGGAATCACGCAATGGTGGGAGCTGGGCACGCAGCGTACACCTATCGATTTCATGAATTGGCAAGATTGGTTCCGCATTTAGTCACACCGGAATCCAAGAGGATCGAGAGGTATATTTGGGGACTCGCGCCTCAAATCCGACCACTGGTAACAGCAGCTGCTCCTCCTACAATCCAGAGCGCAATTTTGAAGGCTGGCGCTCTTACTGACGAAATGGTGAGAACCGGATTGCTGGGGAAGGGAACCGAGAAGAGAAAGGAGTTCGGGTCTAACACTGGAAGATCCGATAAGAAGGCTAAAACAGCCCGAAGTTTTGTGGCTATAACCCAAGAAAATAAGGATTACACTGGACCGCACCCCAAGTGCAACAAGTGTAACTATCACCATTCCCCAGCAAGGCCGTGTCGGGAATGTACAAACTATAGGCATTTGGGTCACTAGGCGAAGGATTGTAGGATTGTGCCAAACATGGTAGCGCCCATTAATGCGGTTAACCCCGCCGGGAATGCCAGGGCATGCTATGAATGCGGAGGTCTCGATCACTTCCGAAACAAGTGCCCCCGACTAAACAGAGCACCCGATCAACAAGGCAATAACCAGCAACAATTGCTGGCCATAGCTGGTAACCCGGGTCACGGCAATAAAGGAAATGCTGCAAGAGGATGAGCCTTCGTTATTGGAGCTAATGATGCACGTCAGGAACCGAATGTCATCACGGGTACGTATCTTCTCAATGACCACTTCGCCTCTATATTGTTTGATACGGGAGCAGACAATAGCTTCATATCTTCTGATTTTGTACACATGCTTGACTTGAAACCGAGTAGGCTAGAAACTAGCTTTTCCGTAGAAATGGCCAATGGTAGATTCGTACAAGCAGATAAGATCATTAGACAGTGCTCCATAATATTAGAAGACCATGCCTTCGACATAGATTTAATACCTTTCGAACTAGAGAGCTTCAACGTGATTGTGGGAATGGATTGGTTGTCGAAGCACGGAGCCGAGATCGTTTGTCAGGAGAAAGTAGTACGAATTCCCATGCCTAATGGGGAGGTACTCAAGATTCAAGGAGAACGACCAGGAAGAACTCTGAAGCTTATTTCCTGCATGAAGACGTGTCGATGTCTACGGAAGCAGTGCTACGCACTCCTGGCTCATGTTGTAGAAAAGAAGGAAGAAGGCATCAAGTTGGCAGATATTCCTGTGGTGCGAGATTATCCAGAAGTATTTCCTGATGATTTGTCGGGTTTACCTCCTCTACGACAGGTGGAATTTCGTATCGAGTTGGTTCCTGGAGCTACGCCGGTAGCAAAAGCACCATATCGATTAGCACCATCTGAAATGCAGGAATTATCCATCCAACTACAAGAGCTATTGGAGAAGGGATTCATTCGGCCGAGCCATTCACCATGGGGAGCACCAGTTCTATTTGTCAAGAGGAAAGACGGGTCATTTCGTATGTGTATCGATTATCGCGAGTTGAACAAGTTGACTGTGAAAAATCGATACCCTCTTCCCAGAATTGATGATTTGTTTGATCAATTACAAGGAGCTTCGTATTTCTCCAAGATTGATCTTCGTTCTAGATATCATCAACTGAGAGGTTTTGAGGATGACATACTGAAAACAACATTCAGGACTCGTTACGGGCACTATGAGTTTTTAGTCATGCCCTTCGGGCTGACTAATGCACCAGCTGTGTTCATGGATTTAATGAATCGAGTGTGCAAACTATACTTAGATAAGTTCATGATCGTGTTCATAGACAATATACTTATCTATTCTCGATCGAAAGAGGATCACGAGAAACACCTTCGAGCAATTTTAGAATTGTTGCGGGAAGAGAAGCTTTTCGCCAAATTCTCGAAGTGTGAATTCTGGCTTCAAGAAGTGAAGTTTTTGGGCCATGTGGATAATAAAGATGGAATCCATGTAGATCCCAGCAAGATTGAAGCGGTGAAGAAATGGGATACACCCCAAACACCCTCAGAAATCCGACGATTCTTAGGATTGGCCGGATATTGTAACACCCAGAAAATTTTAAAATCGAGTCAAGTAATAGTGATGGGCTCGGATGAAAACCATTTGATAAATATAAAATGGTTGCGGGTATTACACCGAGTTTACCCTCCGGGTCACGAGTTTAACGAGTTTGGGGTCCGGGAACGCCTGGCATATAAATAGATGGATCAACTGAGCAACTCTCATTTTCACTCAAACGCCCATTCTAGAGAGAGAAAGTGTAGAGAGAGAAAGTGCCGGATTGAAGCTCGGGTGGTCAAGAATCGAAGGCTGGTGTTTGTGGACTCCTAAACTACAAGAATCAAGGTAAGAAACGTATCTAAATTGCCACATTTGGTGAAAAACCCGAGTTTGGGTTTTTGGGTTTTTAAAGGGGCAAAAATCGCCCCAAAACACACGTTTTAGGGTAAGAAAACGTGTAATGAGCTTAGATATAGCTTCCTGGATGATAATCCAAGGGTTTGGGTGGAAAGGATTGGATTTTTGGGCTGAAACGAGCTGATTCGTAAATTTCAGCTCGTTCTGCGAATTTAAGGTCTCGACCAGCGAAACTGTGAGTTCGTCCAGCGAAACTGGAAGGATTTACAGTGAAGTTACAGTTTCGCTTCAGCGAAACTACATATTCGCCTTAGCGAAACTATAGTTTCGCTGATGACTATGCCAATGCCCAAGTTGACCTTAGATATTGCGAAACTAGGGAATTCCAACGAAAGTTGGGCGCTCGAGGTAGCGAATCTGTCCAGCGAAACTGGCAGAATGCTGCCCGGCGAAACTACCAGCGAAACTGCTGATATGCCCAGCGAAACTGCTGGCGAATTTACGGGCGAAACTACCTGCGAACTTAGTAGCGAAATTAGGCAGAAATTAACTCTTTTGAGTATTAACTTATCTGCAGGCAGTGTAGTGTGACCCACGACTTTAAGGCTTGATTGAGAAGCTGCTTGTCAAGCACAGGTGAGTTCTAGGACCCCTCATTTACTGCTTTTAAATGATTTTTGGGGCTGGAACACATATAAACTTGTTTACTGACGTATGTATGTATGACCCATTTGGGTATAACGTTGTGTTATACGTCTAAGGTATGATTGTGGACTCGGCACGTTATATAAAGTCCTAGAATGAGTCCCCACGTTCTTGGAGGGACAGTTAGTGCTACTGCACCAAGATGACGCATAGTAGGTCCCGGATTCGGGAAGGATACGGGAGTAAGTGCCTAGTGATGATTGATGATGTAAGTTATGATTGCACGAGGTTAAGTATGATGATGAATGATGATGCATGTATGATGTTATGTATGACGATGTACGTATGATGCTATGTATGATGATGTATGTATGATGTGTGTGTTCCTTATAATATCGCATGAATATCTTTCTATGGCTTTACGTAATAATGAACGAACGAACGAAGTATTATGTAACGTAAAGTGAAAGATAATGAAAGAGGAACACGATGATGAATGCATGTATTAATGAATGAACGAATGATTTAAAAGATGATGAATACATGCATTAACGAACGAACGAACGAAAGATGTCTTGCAAACATTGGATAAGTTTAACGGGTCCTTCTTAGTGATTGACCATATGTATGGTATCCCTACCGCTTACCTCTAGTACCGTGGCATACGTTTTGCTATTCATTTAATGACTTCGGCCCGGTAGCTAATAACGTTCGGGGTATAGCAGATGGTAGTGGTACAAAAGATATTCAATGTGCAAGAAAAGATGTAACATGTATTAACGAATGAACGAATGATTAAAGATGATGAATACATGGATTAACGAACGAACGAACGAAAGATGTCTTGCAAACATTGGATAAGTTTAACGGGTCCTTCTTAGTGATTGACCATATGTATGGTATCCTTACCGCTTACCTCTAGTACCGTGGCATACGTTTTGCTGTTCATTTAATGACTTCGGCCCGGTAGCTAATAACGTTCGGGGTATAGCAGATGGTAGTGGTACAAAAGATATCCAATGTGCAAGGAAAGATGTAACGGGGTCCTTGTCATTCGACCACAGTAATCATGGCTGCGTGCCATGAAGTGGGTAAAGCCTGACAGGACCTAAACGAGAAGTGAAAGATAACGATGTATGATGAACGAACGAATGAACGAACGGATAAACGAACGAAAGAACGAACGGGATAATAAAGATATTATCTATATGTATGTACGATGTATGATCACGTGTAACGAATAACGGTTTTAATATGAACAAAGTATGTTTATTATAAAACTAGAATTCACTCAGCAACGCTGACTTTTTATGTGTTTCCAGTTGGCAGGTAGCGTTGCTGGGGATGGCACGAGGCGGCTGCTCAGCTCTTTTGGGATGGCATTCTCCATTTGATAATGCTGCAACGTCATGCGTTGTGGGCCCATAACGCACGCAACTCATCACGTTGCATGCCATTACGAGATTTCTTGAGGATTCCCATAGAAGGGATTACTTAAGAAATCTTCTTTAATTTTGAATATGCTGCCACGCACCGGAAGTGCGTGTGCGCAGCACATGCAACGAAATATGTTGCATGAGAGTGTCAAGAGTGTTCCTTAAGGGTTCCGATGTACGGAATTACTTAAGGAATATTCTTGAGTAAAAAAATATAATTTTTATATTTTTGAACTTAATATCTTCTCTAGAGGTCGCTGTATGACCCTATGAGGAGAGACAAAGTGGAGAAAGCTGTATTTTGTAATCAAGTCAATTATGTAATGACTTTTATGAATGAATGAGAATGTATATTTTATTAATTTCGCTGCGTTATTTTATGATTATATACATTATGTATGTTTTACGTGCGATGAACCACCAACCGTAAGGCGCCCGGGAGCGGGGCCTTACAAGTTGGTATCAGAGCAAAAGTTTAAGTAAAATGGGTAAATTTTCAATATAAACCTAAAACTTAAACTGAGAAATGGGACAGAAAGGGGATGAATGCCATCTGAGTAGCTGCGTGCCATCAGGTATTTTCTTAATGATAATCAAAGTTATGTGCGCGTGTAATGTGGTTTATGTGTGCTGTTAGATTTAGATACTGATGTAGTCAGTAAGGGTAATGCTTGGGGTGCGAAAAGTAGAGTAAGTGACTAATCACAACTGGCCACTGTAATTAGCAACTTACTGTACTTGACATAAACTGAGCTATTTCCTTGAATGACCGTGTTGGTATTTGAACCTTTCAGTGTGAGATAGAAGATGGTCGGTGGTAGATCATCTAAAGCCCCACTTGGTGGAGGTAGTGGCGGAAGTGGTGCGGAACCACGAGCCAAGACAAGAGAAGAAGGTTCCTGAAGAACCTAATACTACTCCCTCGGGGGGAGTGGATGAGAGTGATGATTTGAGGGCCTCGGTGAAAGAGACAGTGATCGAGGAGGTGCACCAAGTCATGCAGACGATCTTACCGTCTGTAGTGACTGAGGTGATAAAAGCTGTACGTGAAGATGAGAGGCGAGGGAGGAATCGAGCCTCAGGGAGGCGACAACAGCAACAAGGGCCGGAAACGGTTCTTTCTGATGATGAAGAAGAGGAGGAGGAGGAGGTCGAGCGTGAGACAGCCCGGGGTTGTGACTACGGGAAATTTATGAGGTGCAAGCCCCTGACTTTTGATGGTTCGGGTACGGCTGCGGATGCTCACCAATGGGTGAGGGAAATGGAGGCGGTCCTCGATATTAGTGACTGCCAGGAGGATAAAAAGGTGAAGTTTGCTACCCATTCATTTACGGGGACGGCGTTGTGCTGGTGGGACAATATTGTCCAGGCTGAGGGTAGCAGGACTATAGGGAAGATGAAGTGGGCTGAGTTGAAAAGGCTGGTGATTGAGGAATTCAGTCCTCGACGGGAAATGGACCGAGTTGAGAGAGAGTTTCTGCAGTTGGAGGCAGGGACGATGACCCACCAACAATACACTGCCAAATTCAACGATATGGCGCGGTTGGTCCCAGAGCAGGTGACGCGGTTTCTCGAAAGATAACCGGTATATTCAGGGGTTGCCAGCCGAAATACGTTGGCATTTGATTTCCGCTCGACCAAGTACTTTCAGGTCGGCGGTGGATTTGGCGGGGAGGTTGTACGATGAGCGAGCTGCATTGGCGAAGGCTGAGGGCAGTAAGAAAGGAGGTGGTGAGAAGGGTTGGCAGGGAAAGAGGTTTGGTCGAGGTGATACCTCGACAAGTAACAAGAAGGCAAGGGTAGACGACCGCCGAGTGGTCGCGAAGGGAGCAGGGATGAGGAAGTGTGGACAGTGTGGGAAAGAGCACTCGGGGGAGTGTAAGTGGGGATCCAACATCTGTTTCAAGTGTGGGAGGACTGGGCATATGGCCAAGGATTGCCGAATGGGCAAGTGTTTTAACTGTGGGGAAGGTGGTCATATGAGTAGAGATTGTAAGAAGCCGAGGGCTGAGGGCTCAGGGGAGAAGAAGACGGGAGGAGAAGCACCGAGGGAAAAGGCTAGGGCGTTCACCATGACGCAGGAGGAGGCTAGAACGGACCCTGACGTTGTGTCCGGTACGTTCCTAATAGACCAAATTTTAGCCTCTGTGTTATTTGATTCGGGTGCAAGTAGGAGTTTTATTTCTACTACCTTCTGTGCTAAATTGCCTGTTAGAAGTCAATGCCTCGATAAGTCCTTTGAAGTAGAAACCGCTATTGGTAAATCCACTAGGGTTACGGATGTGATAGAAGGCTGTGCCATAGAATTAGAGGGCCATAGGTTTGCTGCCGAGTTACATGTGATGCCTCTAGGAGGATTTGATGTAGTGTTAGGGATGGACTGGTTAGCAACCTACGAAGCGAATATCGTGTGCCGAAAGAAGATGATTAGACTGACGGCGACCGACGGAAGTCCGGTGACAATATATGGCGATCGAGTTACGACGATTCCGAAGGTGATCTCGATGGCGGTGGCGGGAAGGTGTATGAGGCGTGGATGTAACGCCTACTTATGTTATGTAAAGAATGTAGAGACGCCAACACCACAGCTATGCGATGTGCCAGTGGTGTGTGACTTTCCAGACGTGTTTCCCGAAGACTTATCGGGATTGCCACTTGACCGAGAGATCGAGTTCCAGATCGACCTGATACCGGGTGCCCAACCTGTCGCAAAAGCACCGTATCGCTTGGCTCCGACGGAGATGAAAGAGTTGATGGAACAGTTGCAGGAGCTGCTGGATAAGGGGTTTATCCGACCGAGTATCTCACCTTTGGGTGCTCCGGTTCTGTTCGTAAAGAAGAAGGATGGTAGTATGAGGATGTGCATCGACTACCGCGAGCTGAATAAGCTGACGGTGAAGAACAGATACCCCTTACCAAGGATCGATGACTTGTTTGATCAACTTCAGGGTGCCAGTTGGTTTTCAAGGATAGATCTTCGATCGGGGTACCATCAACTGAAGGTGAAGGAGCAGGATATCCCTAAAACAGCCTTTCGTACGCGCTATGGTCACTACGAGTTTCTTGTCATGTCTTTTGGGTTGACCAATGCGCCGGCTGCTTTTATGGATTTGATGAACCGAGTGTGCCGACCAATGTTGGATAAATCAGTAATTGTATTCATTGATGATATCCTGATTTATTCGAGAAGTGAAGAAGAGCACGCTGGGCATATTCGGGAAGTGTTGGAAACGTTGAGAAAGGAGAAATTGTACGCCAAGTTCTCCAAGTGCGCCTTTTGGTTACGCGAGGTGCAATTTCTGGGTCACGTAGTGAATGCAGAAGGAATAATGGTGGACCCAGCAAAGGTTGAGGCCGTGATGCAATGGAAGTCACCGAAGACGCCAACCGAGATTCGCAGCTTCTTGGGGCTGGCGGGCTACTATAGAAGATTTATTCAAGACTTCTCCAAGGTAGCCTCACCTTTGACAAAATTGACTCGCAAGGATGTAAAGTTCGTGTGGGGTCGAGAACAGGAGGACGCTTTTGAGGAATTGAAGACGAGACTGACACAAGCTCCTGTCTTGACATTGCCCGATGGAAATGAAGACTTGGTGGTCTATTCGGATGCATCCTATTCTGGGCTGGGTTGCGTATTGATGCAACGCGGAAAGGTCATAGCCTACGCATCTCGACAACTGAAGACCCACGAAGTCAATTATCCCACGCACAACCTAGAACTAGCTGCGGTGGTTTTCACGTTGAAGATTTGGCGGCACTATCTATACGGGACGAAGTGCACCATCTTCACGGATCACAAGAGCTTGAAGTACTTCTTCGAGCAGAAGGATCTAAACATGAGGCAGAGACGGTGGTTGGAGCTGATAAAAGATTATGATTGTGAGATCCATTACCACCCGGGCAAAGCCAATGTGGTGGCTGATGCCCTTAGCCGGAAGGAAAGGCCCGAGCCGATTCGGGTGAAGGCTTATCAGCTAATTATGACCTCTGACGTGATGACGCAGGTTAAGGAGTTCCAAGACGAGGCTTTGAAGGAAGATCGTCTTAACTCTGAAAGGATGAGAGGTCTAGCTACAGAACTGGGTGAGAACACTCTTGGTGTTAAGACCCGATTTGGGCGAGCGTGGATTCCTCGGTACGGGGATCTACGTGGAAAGATCATGGATGAGGCCCATAAGACTCGATATTCCATTCACCCCGGCGCTACCAAGATGTACCAAGACATGAAGAAAGACTATTGGTGGCCGGGCATGAAGCGTGATGTGGTGGAATATGTGAGTAAGTGCATGACTTGTTCACAAGTCAAGGCAGAGCATCAAAAACCGTACGGGAAGATCCAACCGTTGGATATACCCGAGTGGAAGTGGGAGCACATCACCATGGATTTCATCACGAAACTACCACGTACCCCGAAAGGGTATGATGCTATATGGGTGATAGTTGATCGATTGACGAAGAGTGCCCACTTCCTACCGATCCGCGAGACGTATTCATCTGAAAGATTGGCGGATCTATTTATCAAAGAAATTGTAGCTCGTCATGGCGTACCGGTGTCTATTGTGTCTGACCGTGACACCCGGTTTACCTCCAAGTTTTGGAAGAGGTTTCATGATGCAATGGGGACGAGGCTACACATTAGCACGGCATATCACCCCCAGACAGACGGTCAGTCTGAGAGGACGATCCAAACACTCGAAGACATGCTTCGAGCGTGCGTGATCGATTTTGGAGGAAGTTGGGACGATCACCTGCCGTTAGCAGAATTCTCGTACAATAACAGTTATCATGCCAGCATTGGCATGCCGCCCTACGAGATGTTGTACGGTAGGAAGTGTAGGACGCCTGTATGTTGGGGAGACATTGGGCAGAAGGAACTAGGTGGTGTCGAGATGGTTGAAGCAACGACTGAAAAGTTAGAAAAGATCAAAGCCTTCATGAAGGCGGCGAAAGACAGACAAAAGTCGTATGCTGACAAGAGGCGAAGACCGATAGAGTTCACGGTCGGTGATCGGGTCATGTTGAAGGTCTCGCCTTGGAAAGGAATTATTAGGTTCTGAAAGCGGGGTAAACTGAGCCCGCGGTATATAGGCCCTTTCCGAATTATCGCCCGTGTGGGAGAGGTGGCCTATAGGTTGGAACTGCCAGATGAGCTGAGTGGAATTCACCCGACCTTCCACGTATCTCATCTGAGGAAATGCTTGGCCGATGAAGATATGATTGTACCGCTGGAGGATATCGAGGTAGACGAACGGCTCAACTATGTGGAGCAACCAGTGGCGATCATCGATAGAAAAGAGAAACGGCTAAGAAACAAAGTGGTTCCTCTTGTGCGTGTACAGTGGAAGCACAGGAAGGGATCTGAGTCTACGTGGGAGACTGAAGAAGAGATGAGACAACATTACCCACATCTGTTCGAAGAATAACAGGTTTTGAGGACGAAACCTAAATAAGGGGGGTGGACTTGTAACACCCGGAAAATTTTAAAATCGAGTCAAGTAATAGTGATGGGCTCGGATGAAAACCATTTGATAAATATAAATGGTTGCGGGTATTACACCGAGTTTACCCTCCGGGTCACGAGTTTAACGAGTTTGGGGTCCCGGGAACGCCTGGCATATAAATAGATGGATCAGCTGAGCAACTCTCATTTTCACTCAAACGCCCATTCTAGAGAGAGAAAGTGTAGAGAGAGAAAGTGCCGGATTGAAGCTCGGGTGGTCAAGAATCGAAGGCTGGTGTTTGTGGACTCCTAAACTACAAGAATCAAGGTAAGAAACGTATCTAAATTGCCACATTTGGTGAAAAACCCGAGTTTGGGTTTTTGGGTTTTAAGGGGGCAAAAATCGCCCCAAAACACACGTTTTAGGGTAAGAAAACGTGTAATGAGCTTAGATATAGCTTCCTGGATGATAATCCAAGGGTTTGGGTGGAAAGGATTGGATTTTTGGGCTGAAACGAGCTGATTCGTAAATTTCAGCTCGTTCTACGAATTTAAGGTCTCGACTAGCGAAACTGTGAGTTCGTCCAGCGAAACTGGAAGGATTTACAGCGAAGTTACAGTTTCGCTTCAGCGAAACTACATATTCGCCTTAGCGAAACTATAGTTTCGCTGATGACTATGCCAATGCCCAAGTTGACCTTAGATATTGCGAAACTAGGGAATTCCAATGAAAGTTCGGCGCTCGAGGTAGCGAATCTGTCCAGCGAAACTGGCAGAATGCTGCCCGGCGAAACTAGCAGCGAAACTGCTGATATGCCCAGCGAAACTGCTGGCGAATTTACGGGCGAAACTACCTGCGAACTTAGTAGCGAAATTAGGCAGAAATTAACTCTTTTGAGTATTAACTTATCTGCAGGCAGTGTAGTATGACCCGCGACTTTAAGGCTTGATTGAGAAGCTGCTTGTCAAGCACAGGTGAGTTCTAGGACCCCTCATTTACTGCTTTTAAATGATTTTTGGGGCTGGAACACATATAAACTTGTTTACTGACGTATGTATGTATGACCCATTTGGGTATAACGTTGTGTTATACGTCTAAGGTATGATTGTGGACTCGGCACGTTATATAAAGTCCTAGAATGAGTCCCCACGTTCTTGGAGGGACAGTTAGTGCTACTGCACCAAGATGACGCATAGTAGGTCCCGGATTCGGGAAGGATACGGGAGTAAGTGCCTAGTGATGATTGATGATGTAGGTTATGATTGCACGAGGTTAAGTATGATGATGAATGATGATGCATGTATGATGTTATGTATGACGATGTACGTATGATGCTATGTATGATGATGTATGTATGATGTGTGTGTTCCTGATAATATCGCATGAATATCTTTCTATGGCTTTACGTAATAATGAACGAACGAACGAAGTATTATGTAACGTAAAGTGAAAGATAATGAAAGAGGAACACGATGATGAATGCATGTATTAATGAATGAACGAATGATTTAAAAGATGATGAATACATGCATTAACGAACGAACAAACG
The DNA here is from genome assembly GCA_024085815.1 of Flaveria linearis. NCBI lineage: Eukaryota > Viridiplantae > Streptophyta > Magnoliopsida > Asterales > Asteraceae > Flaveria > Flaveria linearis. The sequence continues at coordinate 94,981,044 of CM044002.1, forward strand.
AAAGATGTCTTGCAAACATTGGATAAGTTTAACGGGTCCTTCTTAGTGATTGACCATATGTATGGTATCCCTACCGCTTACCTCTAGTACCGTGGCATACGTTTTGCTGTTCATTTAATGACTTCGGTCCGGTAGCTAATAACGTTCGGGGTATAGCAGATGGTAGTGGTACAAAAGATATTCAATGTGCAAGAAAAGATGTAACATGTATTAACGAATGAACGAATGATTAAAAGATGATGAATACATGCATTAACGAACGAACGAACGAAAGATGTCTTGCAAACATTGGATAAGTTTAACGGGTCCTTCTTAGTGATTGACCATATGTATGGTATCCCTACCGCTTACCTCTAGTACCGTGGCATACGTTTTGCTGTTCATTTAATGACTTCGGCCCGGTAGCTAATAACGTTCGGGGTATAGCAGATGGTAGTGGTACAAAAGATATCCAATGTGCAAGGAAAGATGTAACGGGGTCCTTGTCATTCGACCACAGTAATCATGGCTGCGTGCCATGAAGTGGGTAAAGCCTGACAGGACCTAAACGAGAAGTGAAAGATAACGATGTATGATGAACGAACGAATGAACGAACGGATAAACGAACGAAAGAACGAACGAGATAATAAAGATATTATCTATATGTATGTACGATGTATGATCACGTGTAACGAATAACGGTTTTAATATGAACAAAGTATGTTTATTATAAAACTAGAACTCACTCAGCAACGCTGACTTTTTATGTGTTTCCAGTTGGCAGGTAGCGTTGCTGGGGATGGCACGAGGCGGCTGCTCAGCTCTTTTGGGATGTCATTCTCCATTTGATAATGCTGCAACATCATGCGTTGTGGGCCCATAACGCACGCAACTCATCACGTTGCATGCCATTACGAGATTTCTTGAGGATTCCCATAGAAGGGATTACTTAAGAAATCTCTATGGGAATCCTCAAGAAATCTTCTTTAATTTTGAATATGCTGCCACGCACCGGAAGTGCGTGTGCGCAGCACATGCAACGAAATATGTTGCATGAGAGTGTCAAGAGTGTTCCTTAAGGGTTTCGATGTACGGAATTACTTAAGGAATATTCTTGAGTAAAAAATATAATTTTTATATTTTTAAACTTAATATCTTCTCTAGAGGTCGCTGTATGACCCTATGAGGAGAGACAAAGTAGAGAAAGCTGTATTTTGTAATCAAGTCAATTATGTAATGACTTTTATGAATGAATGAGAATGTATATTTTATTAATTCCGCTGCGTTATTTTATGATTATATACATTATGTATGTTTTACGTGCGATGAACCACCAACCGTAAGGCGCCCGGGAGCGGGGCCTTACAGATATTATCCACGATTTATTGCAAACTTTTCAAAAATCGCCCAACCGTTGACCATGCTAACCCAGAAGGATAAGAAGTTTGATTGGGGAAATGCACAAGAACATGCATTCCAAACGTTAAAGGAAAAGCTGTGCAATGCTCCGATACTGTCCCTTCCGGACGGAACAGATGACTTCGTGGTGTATTGCGATGCTTCACATCAAGGATTGGGATGTGTGTTGATGCAGAAAGATAAGGTGATTGCATACGCCTCACGACAACTAAAAGTGCACGAGAAGAACTACACAACTCATGATTTAGAGTTGGGCGCTGTAGTATTTGCACTTAAAATATGGAGGCACTATCTGTATGGAACCAAATGCATCATCTATACCGATCATAAAAGCCTTCAACACATCCTAAATCAGAAAGAGCTCAACATGCGACAACGACGTTGGGTAGAATTACTTAGCGACTACGATTGCGAAATCCGGTATCATCCGGGGAAAGCGAATGTGGTGGCTGATGCCCTGAGTCGTAAAGAACGCGTAAAACCACTACGTGTTCGAGCTTTGGGATTGACTATTCAAACGAACTTGAAAGCTCAAATCCAAAATGCATAAAGTGAGGCTTTAAAAGAAGAAAACTTTGTGGGAGAAGAATTCTGAGGGTTGGATAAACAAATGAATCGCAAGGATGACGGCGTACATTATTTCATTGATCGCATATGGGTCCCCAAAAGGGAAGGTGTACGCACACTAGTCTTGGATGAAGCATACAAGACTCGATATTCTGTTCATCCCGGTGCAGACAAGATGTACCACGATCTGAAGGATCTGTACTGGTGGCCGGGTATGAAGAAAGATATTGCTCTATATGTGAGCAAATGCTTGACGTGTTCAAAAGTTCAAGCTGAACACCAGAAGCCATCGGGATTATTTCAACAACCTGAAATTCCCAAGTGGATATGAGAGAACATCACTATGGATTTCATCACCAAACTCTCGAGAACGCCAAGCGGGCACGACTCGATATGGGTCGTAGTGGATCGACTGACTAAATCCGCTCATTTCTTGCCTATCCGAGAAGACTATAAAATGGATAAGCTGGCAAGATTGCATATCAAAGAGGTCGTGACACGGCACGGAGTGCCGGTGTCAATCATATCCGACCGAGACAGTCGATTTACTTCACGCTTTTGGCAGACGTTGCAGAAAGCGATGGGCACTCGATTAGACATGAGTACAGCCTATCACCCCCAGACAGACGACCAAAGTGAACGCACAATACAGACGCTTGAGGACATTCTACGGGCATGTGTCATTGATTTTGGTGGCAGTTGGGATACTCATTTACCGTTGATTGAGTTTTCCAACAATAACAGCTAGCATACTAGTATTGGGTGTGCACCATTCGAAACGTTGTATGGCCGAAAATGTAGATCACCTGTATGTTGGGCCGAGATTGGCGAGAGTCAGCTAACAGGGCCCAAAATCATTCAAGAAACAACCGATAAGATCTTCCTAATCAAAGACAGACTTAAAGCTGCTCGAGATCGCCAAAAGAGCTATGCCGACAACCGTCGGAAGCTGTTAGAGTTTAACATTGGGGATCAGGTGTTACTTAAGGTCTCTCCTTGGAAAGGGATCGTTTGGTTTGGAAAGAAGGGGAAGTTAGCCCCGAGATACATTGGACAATTCGAAATCACAGAGAGAATAGGTCCGGTGGCATACCGATTAAGGTTGCCACAAGAGCTTAACAGTGTGCATGATACTTTCCATGTATCAAACCTCAATAAGTGTTTAGCTGACGAATCACTTCACGTGCCTATTGAGGATATTAAGATTGATCAAAGCCTCCATTTTGTGGAGGAACCTATTGAGGTCATGGACCGAAAGGTCAAGAGGTTGAGACGCAGCAAGATACCTATTGTTCGTGTGAGATGGAATTCCAAAAGAGGTTCAGAGTTTACATGAGAACGTGAAGATCAGATGAGATTCAAATACCCACATCTATTCGAGGATGACACTCTTGGACCTAGCACCAGTTGAATTTCAGGACAAAATTCCCTCAACTAGGGGATACTGTGACACCTCACAATATCAAGCAAAGAACATGGTGGGTTACTGTCACATTAGTGTGACAGTTCAGATGATACAGATGGATTTAATGAACAAAGTTTTAGAAACATTCAAGATATTCCCAAATCAGAAAGGAAACCTAAGATTCTTCTTGTTGAAGATCATGTGGTGAATGTGATAGTGTGTGGCATTTGTCACCAATAGACCGTCAAATCGGCATTAAGCTCGTTAACTCATCGTGTGTATTAACGATCCTCACGTATGTTCATAGTCTATTTATCGTGTTAACCGAATTATCTACGTGTACTTGTTCCGGGTGGGTTAACTATCCTTACGGATTTATTATTGTTATATATATATATATATCGTTCTAGCCGAATTTTTCGTATACACATTCGTGTTAACCATAATAATAATAATAATAATAATAATAATAATAATAATCATAATAATAATAAAAATAAATAATAATAATAATAATAATAATAAATAATAATAATAATAATAATAGCAATAATAATAATAATGATCATAATAATAATAACAAATAATAAAAATAAATAAGTTCAGGGGGGTATGTTGTCATTTCTGAAACTTCAAAAGAAGTTTAAAAACATAAAATGATAAATATTAAACCGCAGGGACCAAAATGTAAAATTCCAAATTTCAAATCCAACCCCTCGCCCCTTTCGATTTTCCGGCCAAATTCCGGCCGAAGTCCGGCAACACTCCGGCAACACTCCGGCGACCACCAAAACCGCGTAAAAACTCAATTTTGACAGCCTAAAATATACCAAACCGCTTCACAAACAAGAATCGAACCCAATGAACTTCTAAAACGCGCTGTAACGGCCGATTAACGGCCATAAACTTTTTCACTTTAATTCCCGAACGTTCAACGGCTAAAACACCCACTAAAATACTACTTTAATCAAATTAATTCCACATGAACGTTCCTATATAAATTCCAAATCGAATACAACTGGAAATTGCACCTAAAACACATACAAACATCGAATTCAATCCTTTCCCTCTGTCGCGACCTGCAACTAATCGAACCCCACTCTCCGAGCCTTCTAACCTACAAATAGCAGAGGGCTTTCACTCATTAGCACAATTAGAAGCTTTCTGTGGAGTTAATTTGATTATCATCAACAAAATCATCTCGAATCAATATCTTCACTGTCGCGGCATGTTCTTATCTGTTCTATCATCAAATCAACACAAAACAGGTAATTAAACACCTATACATACTCGTTTACACATGGGGAATCGAAGCCCCATGTTTATTTCAGTAATTATTATCGAATTCGAGTTCAATTTGACCCAAATCGAATTAGGGTTTATATCAATTTGGGGGAAACGGGTCAACCATGTTTAAAAACAAATGAAACGGGGTTTTGTTGCGGCTGAGGCCTTTGGTTCAGTGGTTGGTGCGTGGGTGTGAGTGTTGGAGGTCCCGGGTTCGAACCCGGTTACCTGCAATTATTTTTTTAAAACTTTTTAAGCTTCAAAAAATTATACAAAAATTCCTAAAAATTATAAAATAAATTTTATAAACTTCCTTCATTTTAAATCTCACAAAATTATTTTCTGTAAATTTATTTTATTTAAAAACCCTAAATAACCTTTATAAAATATTATTTATAAAAATTATAATTATTATTTTTATAAAAATGGACTCTAAATCGTGTGTAATTATAAATAATCATGGAAAATCATAGAAATTATACATAAATTATTTACAAACGTAATTATAAGTTATATATGTAATCGTAAGCAATGATAAATAATATTTCAAAATATTACAACGAATTTATACATAATATATCTAAACATTATCAGATATTAAACCCAAGAAACACTAAATTTATAATCAAACTTTAATACATACATCTAATCATGTACGAGTCAAACCAAACCGACTCGAATTCAACCAAACATATCTATTCGCGCTGAATATGTTTTAAAGGCTTAGTTATAATCAATAATAGGTATTGATCGTGTTTGATCATGCATTGCTTTATTCTGTGAAGTCTTTGTGCATTACATCAATCCAAGGTGAGTTTCGTGGTCCCTTTTATGCTTATACAAGTTTTCAATGTTTTCAATCAATGGGGGAAAAGTATGCTCACCCGTTTTCAATGCTGTACATCATATACTCTATTTCATACTTGGAATCATTGTGATACTGTTTTTCATACATACATGGTGTTATTCTATGGATCATTCTTACAACCATTAATTCCGGGTTTGGAACCAACTGTTAGGTATTGGTAGTGCTACTGGGTTGACACCCCCACACTTCGACGATTGGTTAACTTGTGAGTTACCAACACAGCTGCCAGCAATCAGGCCAAGGGTGAATATATTCCGTCTAATTTATATGCATAACGTCGTTAGGTTTGGTTGTCTAAAACACATGTTATGTGGTTTTGCTTGCAGTATGATTCCACATCAAATTCTATACAGCATCAATTACATGTTTTCAATTTAAACCTGCGGAACTCACCAACATTATGTGTTGACATTTTTGAGCATATCTTTTCAGGTGAACATAATCAAAGAGGATAGCTAGAACTGATGCCTTAGCAGAGACCCTCAGGATTTCAATAGATTTACATTAGTATTGTTTGTCATTTGTATTCATATTTGAACACTGTGTATCTTGGATTATAGAATCAATAAGACTATGATAGTCGTGGAACTGACTAACCACGACACGAGTCACCATTGTGTCGGGCTACGTCATGACACGAGGATTTTGCATATATTATGTCTCTGTAATTATACCAAGTGTTATGACGATCCCGTCCGTCGCATCCTCGTGTTTCCACTCTAAGCGAGGGTGTGACATTGGAATTCTTAAATCCTGACGGTTAACCTTTCTTATCACTGTTGGTCTTTTATTGATTTCTAGACATCATTTTACTACGAAATTATATTCTATAAGTTGTGACTTATAAAACTAAGGTATCACGGTAACTCGTCATCATTTTCCAACGTTTCATCTCAAAACGTCTCGCGTTTATTATGTTAAGAATCTTGTAAGAGTCCATAAAGTGAAGCGTTCCACCTGTAATCAAACGTCAAACACTGTTCGTTGAACACTCACCTTTCATTACAATTCCTTTGTTCATTTAAGTTCATTCTTAATTCGGGACGAAATTCTTTAATATAGGGAGACTGTGACATTTCATATTTTCGTTAAAATTAGAAGTTAACTTCGTTAAATTTTAAAAGGGCCTTTTATGTCATTTTGATACTTTGAGGACTTATTATGCTTGATAATTAATTTGGTGAATAACAAATTAATTAAATAATAGAAATAATATTTTTAATGTTTAAAACGTTTGGTTGATATTATAAAACTTAGCTTAAAGTGATAATAATCTTAAAAATAATTGTTATTATAATAATAATAATGATATTATTATTACTATTATTAATAATAATATTAATAATAATATGGTAATAATAATATTAATAATAATGATAATGATAATAATATTAATAAGAATAGTCTAAGTTTTATAACTTTAACTTGTAATTAATAAGTATTTACATGAAATAATAACAATCTAAATCTTCAGGGGGCTAAATTGTAATTTAGTTAAAACTAAAACAAAACTTTAAATTTCAGTTGATAATTTCTTGAAACCTCAGGGGCCATTTGTGTAACTATATTAAAACCCAAATGCATCCCCCCCTCGCGATTCGCGGCCAAAATCCGGCCACCTCTCCGGCGGCTCCGACCAACGCTCCAAAACCCGTTTATGCTTGTTGTTACTAGCCCAAAATACATCAGAACGTTTACAGTTTCATAATAAACTCGATGGAACATGTTAATTCAGTTTAAAAAATGTTTATGGTTAATGTTTGGACATGAAACTGTAGAACTATCAAATTAACAATGGGTTACCACTTAAATCATTTCAATGATGCAATTGAACACATACACATGTTCGTCTAATCATTTAGAAGTTAATGGTATGTTTAATTTCACCTTAAACAACATTAAATCCAATCAATTATAACCGAAACTCCTGAAACCAAACCGAGAGGCGTTGGACATCGAATCACTTAAATCAAACCCATTAAACAGAGGGATAATACTCTTAACACCTCCTTTTCACTGTATGAAAACTCAATTGCTTGAAACACGCACACATTCAACGAGATTGAGATCAAGAACCGGCGCAAGCTCACCCGAACCTGTATCCCATGAAATTCACATTCATAACAGGTAATTTAACACTCTTTGGGTTCGGTTTTATACAGGGATTAAAAGCCCTATGGTGGATTTCATTAACATCAACGTTTTGATGTTCAGTCGAATCAATCTTTGAACCTAGGGTTCTTGAGTTTGGGGACTTTCAATTGGGTTGTGTTTTAAGTTTTTAAAAGCAACAACTCTCGTGGCTGACGCCTTGGTTCACTGGTTCCCAGCTCACTTGCAAACATTGAGGTCCCGGGTTTGAACCCGGGGACCCTCATTAATTTTTTTTAAAATGTTTTCAGCACTTAAAAATTATAAAAGAATTTCTAAAAATTATAAAAAGTCAGTTTATAAATTTCATTTATTTTAAAGGATTCAAATTGTTTCTGAAAAATTTATTTATGTATTTTTTTCTAACATTTATTTTATTATCTTATTTTTTAAAACAAATAATAAAACTAGTTTAATACCTTATAAAATAGATGTCAAACATTAATTTTTTTTATTTATTAAAACATCACATGTTCAATAATACAATTGGATTATGTTCTTCCTTTAGTTTATTATTTATTATTTGTTTCAAATGATAAATAATAAATTGATTTTGATCCTAACGTTACCTTTTAAAATATTGATTAGTTTAAAATATTTATTTAACTTGTATATTTAAACTTTATAGGTTGTTACAAATGGTTTCTTTCAATTTAACTAAATAATTATTTATATGAACATGGACTTGATTCAATAATTTAAAAATCATTAAAGTATTAATGGACACAATATTATCTTTATTCTTTAAAGAGATATTTTTATAATTGTGGAAATTATATATTATTGTTAGAAAATTCTTAATTACATCGTTATTATATCTAATTTCAATTCTAAAACACTTAATCACCTATATAAATTCTTCTAATGGAATCATAAAATAAACAATTACATTATAAACTTATTACTTATAAAAACCTTAAAACTATTGAAACCCAAACTCTTATTTGAACGTTAATCATAATATTAACCTTAATCTTCACCTTGTATCTTATATTTAGGTACTTGTAATGGATACTTTGGATCATCCTTAATCTTTATTTATCATCTTGTAATGCTTATATCCATGTGAGTTTTCCTTGCCCCTTTTTACTTTATTTCACACTATTTTGGGGTGAAACATGATACTTATACATCATGCACTTACAAACGTTTGGGACTTGTAAAGCACTTGCAATTCATCTTATTATTTTGTCATGGTTATTTGTGTGTTGTAAGTGTTTATATGAGATACATAGTTTGATTACAATCATTAACTATTGCTAGCTGGAGACGTCTTAGATCTTTGGGCCTGACAAGCCTATTTGGTGCTAAAGTCGATGTATTGCCGACTCCTGATGACGTATGCTTGTTCATCATGGGAACCAAATACACTTAGCCAATCATATATACTTGTGATCAAGTCGCGGTTTGGTTGTAACGATATGTGTTCTATAACGTTACTAACTTATAACCTATGACATGAATTGCTACTTGTGACCTTATCATATTATGTATGAAAACCTTGGAAACTCACCAACTATTTTTAGTTGACCTTTTATTTTTATCATGTTTCAGGTAATCCTCAAGTTTAAAGTGAACTTTTGAAGCTTGCATAATCTAGGACTTGGACCTAGTTAATGAAATAAAAAGATTATATTTTGTTATGTTATGTTTGAACTTATTTCATGTTTGAGACTTATGCTTGTAATGTTACCTTTGAAACTTATGAATAATATATTTGGATTTAATAATAACGTTATGTGGCTGTGAACAATCATAACCCTCACATCTCGACGATTCCGCCGTCAAGGTTGGGGTGTGACAGAGGAGATTTGAAAATCACCGTCAACACCCCGGTGTAGGTCGGGATACTCCTTTGTTCCGTAGCCCTGGGGCTATTTACAACTATCCAATTAAGAATTCTGAGATGTACTAGTACTAGCAGTGCATCAAAGATGCAGTCATCGATTCTATCGAGAGGCCACAATTGTCGCGAGCAAACATATTAATGACGAGGAACGTGTTTTTGTTATGCTACTAATACTTGTACTTGCTCTGCTATTCTGCCCCATCCTGGTTGAGGAAGAGTTACGGGCGCGTAAAACAAAAAATACGCTGATGGGGGACGGGCATACTATGTGTAATGCTTCACTTATTTACGATAAATAATAAAGAAAAGGGCCATTCCATTTCGACAAAAGACCCACACCCAAGTTCCATAGCTTTTGGTCCGCTATACCAATCATGATTTTCCTACCCCCAGTGGGAAAGGCCCTTCCCTTTTGGGCCGGTTGTGGGCGAGGAGGGATTCGAACCCCCGATACCATGGTTCGTAGCCACGTGCTCTAATCCTCTAAGCTACAGGCCCCAATGCGTCTCCACTGGATCTGTTCCCGGAAGTACCCTAAAAAAAGGAACCTTTGCTCTCCCCAACCATTTCGGGTTAAGAAGATGTCAAAGCGCCTTTATCTCTACTTTATCTCTATAAGAACGGCGCGTTCCGAGGTATGAAGTGGGAGAGAAGGGATGTCATAATTGGGGTTTTGAATAAGACGACCTTTTGATTTTTCATTTTTTTCATATTGAAAATGTATGAAGAACGGAAGGTGTGAAGTTTTTTATCATCCTGGCATCGAGCTATTTTTCCGCAGGATCTCCCCTACAGTATTGTCACCGCAGTAGAGTTTAACCACCAAGTTCGGGATGGATTGGTGTGGTTTCTCTACGCCTAGGACACAGAATATCAAACCATCAACGAAGAAAGGCATGAGAGAAAATAGTGATTATGAGGCCCCAATTCTTGACTGGGGGGGGACACCAATGGACTCTGCCCTTCCATCCCTTGGATAGATAGAGAGGGAGCGCAAAGCTTTTGGTTTTTCATGTTATCAAAGAGTTGAACAATGTTCGCGTTGTTAAAGAGTTGAACAATGAAAATGATGGCGAGTGCCCGATCGAATTGATTGGGTCATGTAGGAACAAGGTTCAAGTCTACCGGTCTGTTAGGATGCCTTAGCTGCATACATCACTGCACTTCCACTTGACACCTATCATAATGATAAACGGCTCGTCTCGTAGTGACCTTCTCTTGAATTCTCAAAACTTCTGTTTCTCCATCCCCGTAGGGGCAGAGAACCCGTCGCTGTCTCGGCTGTGCTACTGGAGGCTCTGGTGAAGTCGGAATAGGAGAGCACTCATCTTGGGGTGGGCTTACTAATTAGATGCTTTCAGCAGTTATCCGCTCCGTACTTGGCTACCCAGCGTTTACCATGGGCATGATAATTGGTACACCAGAGGTGCGTCCTTCCCGGTCCTCTCGTATTACTTGCCAATCCCATTTATTCTGCTTTTTCATTGGGATTGGTTTTTGTTTGTATATCGTTATTCTATATTCTATCGAACTCCCATTTTGTAGCTGCTGCGCAGCTCCTTATTTACGTAGGAGCCATAAATGTTTTAATCATTTCAGGTCCCTGACTGATTCTACCATAGAGGCCAACGATAGACAATAACTCCCCCCCGAACACAGCTTACAACTTTCATCGTACTGTGCTCTCCAAAGAGCAACTCTTCTCAAAATCTCACTCAAAAGATGCTGAGTTGGAATCCCTTTCTAATTCTAACTAAGGATTCTTGTGGTTCTGGAGGATCCAGCTACAGGAGAACCAGGAACGGAGAGCTTTCCCCCAATATTACCTCGATAAGATATTCCCTTCATTCTTCCTCTATGTTTTTTACGGAATCTGGTTCTTTTGGGGTTATAGTTGATGGATTGTTTTGAATTCCATCTCTACTACAGAACCGAACGTGAGAGTTTCTTCTCATCCAGCTCCTCGCTAATAAAATCAATTCAAATTAAAGATTACAACTATCCAATTAAGAATTCTCAGATGTACTAGTACTAGTAGTGCATCAAAGATGCAGTCATCGATTCTACCGAGAGGCCACAATCGCCGCGAGCAAACATATTCAAATTGTTCTTTTTTACATTACAAGAATTGATAAGAACTAAGAAATAAATATGGGAACCGGATTCGATTCCATCTTACTGGATAGTCTACTAACG